>BMAO01008134.1:0-166054 GCA_019973975.1 Trichonephila clavata
GAGGATCCGAAGACCAGAAAACAGGGAAAAGAATGGAGAGAGAAAGGGATTCAAGATAACTTATCACAAATAGATTTAGGAATAGCTAACCAAGAAATTAATTTATTGTGCATAATGCGGTTAACTGCAACAAAACTTTCACCATTTCCATTTATAAATCAATATATACATATACATTGATTATATATAAACTTAAACCAATGTGGTCTGTGCCTGCTGATTCCCTCCAAGCGCATTGGGGCCGATTGACTCCTGAAAACCTGCTTGATAGTTTACCACCTGAAATGGACACTTTGTGTGCTTTGTGGAATTTATTATGGCCAACCAGATCTCCAGACCGTAACCCTATACAGAATATTTTGGATGTTCATGGCAGAAAATCTCTGTCTCAGAACCATCCAGGACCTAAAAAGCGTTGTATAAGAAGTGAGACTGCCTGCCATGGGAACTCGTTTCTAGCATGAATTTACGAAATGATAAGTATAATTGAATAAAGGGACCGTATTATTTATTTACCAGCTTTTATGATTCATTTTAAAACCCCTTGTTTATACTTTTCTGTACTTATGGGTCGTACATGTCGTCTTGTATGTGGCATAAATATTGTATGGTATTATTTCAACTTTTGTATATGAATCATATTGTTAAAATCTCTCTAGCTCTTTTGTAGATAATTCAACAAAAAGGAAAATTCTCTTAATTTTTAAAATTAATATGTTAAAATATAAAAAAAATCTTAAATTGAGTTTCTAGAATTAAATTAATAATTGCTGTTTTTTAAATATATTATAATTATTACAATTCTGGCAGTAAATATAATTTTTAAAATTCAGATACTTTAAATTTACAACTAATTAAAGAAGCCACAGTTAACAAAACACATACAAATCTAAATTATAAAATCATTAATTTAATTGCAAATAATCTATATCAACATATACTCAAACAAATTTTAAAAATGAGAGATTTCTTTTAAATGAGAGATCAGAGAAATATGATTATCCACACAAAATACTGTTGATTTTTACAAAATGAAAAACACAAGATTGGTAGGAAAAAGAAAACAATTCTGTTACATACCGAAAAAGTTTCCTTTACTTTTCTCTACTTAACCCTTTGGCAGGCATTTATTTCTAATAAAGACATTCAAATACTTTTGTAGTTTAGATTGATTTAAGAAAAGAAACTCACATTTAGCTTCTTAGGTCAAATTAGTTTGATATTTAGCACCAATTTTAGGTGGTACCACCACCCATTGGTTATTGTAAAAGGAGACTTAATACTTTCTTTCTTTTTTGTTTTATGTTTATAAAATATTTTTTGAAAATACTACAAACTGGAAAATGAATTGCATATTATAGGTTTTTTTATTCATAGATGACAAATTACAATATTATTCTCCATGAAATTTAGGAAAACATTGAGATCACATAACGGGACATGGGAAGTTGTGCACACATGTCGTGTTCTTTTTTGATGTGCCGTAGTACAACACAAATGACAGCACCTATATGTATTCCCGAAAATTGAAATATGGGGTGCGAATATTTAATCTCACTTCGTCTGAAACCATTTTTTTTATTGCACAAGAATTTTATGGATCCTTTTAATACCCTGAAAATCCTGCAATTAACTGGACAACTGGAAGACGAAACCCCAATTGGACTGAAAACCCATAACTTTTCCACATAATTTCCATAAAATAAAGAAAATAACAATTGATAGATCAATGAGGAATTTAAAGTTTCTATGCCACCATTTCCAGGAGCATCGTCCTATTGCAAACGTTCTCGGAGTTGAAGTTCTGGCAATAATAATGTGTTTATAACCCTAAATACATGAAAAATAAACAAAGGATGAAGGGTAGCATGTTGGCTTCAGGATTTTGACCTCTCTTCTTTTCTTTTTTTTTAATCCTATTATTATGCGTGTGTTAAGGGATGGGGAAGGATGGATAAGGGTTAGGGTTCATAATTTTTTTTAAAGTTTTAATAAATGACAGAGAGAGCAAATGAAAAGTGGCAAAATAATTTACCACGGATATTTAAAAATTAATGTGATTAGTGGTAAGTTTACTTAACCCGGACTTAGAATGATTCAATCACTTTTTACACTTAAATATTCAAGAACTTTAGAATTTCATCGTAACGACGTATAAGTAAGATTATTTCATTTGATAGCGAAAAGGCTCATACCGCTTCTTGCCAAAAGACATTTTATTCCAAATTAATTAAACAAAACATCAAATTCAGTAATAAATATTTACTCTTCACAGCCTTTTGCTGGAAAAAAGTTTTAGTCCTGTTTAAGTTTGAGATCTTAAACACTGGCTTAAAATTAAATTCACTCAAGCGGTCACTCCGCAGACTCCGGCACTCTGTCTTTCAAAGGTCATCGCTGTTCCTATCTCTTGGTCTTGAGGTGCGGCTGCCCCCACAACTTCTATCGCGTGTCTTCGAAGAAGAAAAACTAATTTGGAAGAAGATCAAAGGTCAATAGGAGATCCCCCTGAACTTCCGAACATACCTTTTAAAGCCCATGGGCAGGCCTCTTTCACGCCGTCCCAAATAATTTGGGATTGGCAAACTGGATATATCTGCACACGGCCCTCCTCGTCTTCGTTCTAATTATATTGGTTCTTTGAGAATCTAGGCCAGTGCGAGTGAAATCAACACCGTCACCGTACCTTGTGAACCATATGGAGGGTCTCTTAATTGACCTGTCACCTTGACACTAAGGACACACTTCAAGGTATGTCTTTATCACAACAGGTCGACATTACTTTTCATTCAAATAGTTTGCGATCCACATGGGCGAAGGGAATATAACAATGGATACTGTTTACAGGAGTATCATTTCTATAGATCGTATTGTCCAAACGTTATCTGAATGTCGGAAAGAGAGGAGGTGTACTTTCAGCATATTCACTTTCAGAATCGACGAGACACCTGTTTTGCCCCAGCAATGAGGGAAGAATACACGGTCTTTTTTGGAAAATTACAGTGTCCCATCTGGGTATTCGGCTCACCCTGTACTTCAAACTTGACAAGTATTGTTGGGAAGTCTTCGTCGAATGAGCTGACGCTGCATCATGTTACATCTCCTGCTGCTAGCGTGCAGCAGAATATAGCTTGACCCATATACGTTAGGTGGTCACTGCATTCTACAACTCTACATCACTTCCAAAACTTTTACCACCAGGCAACTCTTTCAGCTTAGGGAAATGATAGTAGTCCCTAAGAATAAGGTCCAAACTGTAAGTCTTATCAGTTCATCAAGTTGCGATCACTTGGCTTGATGAACTGGAGACAAAACAGTGTAATATGAAAATTCTGAAACTCGCGTAGAGATATAACAAATTTTTAAGTAAAGGTGGAGATTATGTAAGAAGAAAAGGAATCCCCAGAGGAACACTACAGAATAACTTTTTTTCTAATAAATATTGTGTCTTTCATTTTGCTTGGCTACACAATCTTTATTTACTGGATGACTCGTGTAACCTTCAAAAATCCGATCGCACCAGATCATATTTAGCTTAGAATTATGAAACGAAGTATCATTAGCAGAAAACAAATGGATTCACACAAATATAAGATATAAATATATTTAAGCATAAGACTACGAAAAGTAAGATACTATAAGATCCTTGTTTTATTTCAGTCTGGAAGGCTTCCCTTTATTTCGTTTCTGAATGGTGATGCATAATCTAATTTATAAACTTTGTCTATAAGAGGACATATAATGAAAGGTAGTTAGTGAAAGGAAGCTGTTTTCTATAGACTACTCTGATTTCCATTAATATATATATAAATATATATAATCTATATTTTTTACATAATTTTTTGTATAAATTTTGTGTCAAATACACTTATTTCACTTCGAAGTAAATTTGGTGGTTGCGTTTGGTGATATTTTCTTTTAAAAAGTTAATGATATGATAATAGAAGATTACTGATTTGAGTCATATATACCTTTTTGACTGAATGAAGATGTGTTATCACATAATCTTCAAAACTAACTAAAACTATATTTTGAAAACACAAATGTCGTAAAATCTGGCGTATAACGAGCACTTTTAGCACAAAAAAATACGATCGAAATTTTAGGTGAGCGTTATGTTGCATAAAATGACAGCTTTAAAATTAAAAGAGAGCATAGAAGAAAGCTGTGTCTCAGCACCTACACATGTATAAAAATACGGTTTCTTTTTAATAAAGAAATGACATACCTTATGAACTTAAGGGGCTGTAGTTCTAGAAGTATACTATTTTGTTAAAATTCTGTGATAATATTTCGAATAAATAACTTAAAAACCCAAGAGCATTGCACATGTACATTTTAGGTTCCTTCTTAAAAAGGGGGAGCACGTTATACGGCGAATATATCAAAAAATTAAAAAATGTAGCTTGAAATTATATGTGCACGTTATACGGTATTATGCAGTAATATATATTTTAGGAGGATTTTGTGTTATTTAATTACTATCAATTTTATTAATAACTGTTTTATTTATAACCAATTATTCTTTTTGATTGTTACCGAATATTTTATTTAATTATCAGACTATTTAATTGAATAATTTTATGCTATTTTGAAACATACTTTTTAAACTTATATGTGCTATTTTGAATATTAAAGAAAAATTACTACAGTCTTAAATTTAAAAAAAAATTGCAATTGCGTATTTTTTTTCGTAAGTTGTAGCAATAAATATAAAAACATGATTCAGGTGTAAATGCTATGTTGTTGTGGGACAAGCATTACATTTTTCAAAAGCCTTTATAAGATAATCTTGATAATAGGTATTATACTTGATTCCTTATCATATTCAAGATAAATTAGAAAGAAATAAAAATAATTAGAACATTCTATTCAAACTTGTTTGTATTTGAAAGAAAATTACTAAAACTGATGAAAAAGCTTTTATTGTTGTATATTTACTGGAAATTCGATACTTATCGTACGTATTTTTTTACATGAATCCGATCTAAATTAGTTATGTGATTTTTTAAACTCTTTTAGAAATATTTATTTCCACATCTGCTAATTTTACAATAAATTTTCAATAATTTTCAGCATATTTCTTTCACTTTATATTCCTGTTTTCTCTAACTCTGAATCTATTATGTATTTTTCGTGGTTTTTAAAGTGAATAACAAACCAGAACGTATTTTATTTTTTAACACATCTTATCAAGAATGGAGAGCAATAAAAAAGTATAGAACTGCTGAACATTCCGTTTCCCAGACTATGTTTGGGTCGTTTGGATGTTTTCTATTTTGCTTTTCCACTGAGACATTGCTGTGGTTCTGGATACTGAGGTACCAATTCAAGACTAATGCTTTTAATAAAACAATTTATTCAATGTTTTATTTCTTAAAGTACGTTTCTTACGTTGTCGCATAGACATAAAATTTAAGACAAAATTTATTTAAAAATGTAATTTTGTTTCTGAATAGAAGTTAGCATTAACGGGAATTCATGAATTTTAGTAAAAATCTACAAGATACATAATTTTATATTTCTTGTTTATAAATAAATTACAAAACTACGTATCCTCGAATTATTCAGTAATAAGTTTCATAAATCATGAATAATAATAAAAAAAAACATTAAATGTGACATAAATTAAGTAAATGTTTCATTCTGAGGAAACATGGACAATATTTAAACTAAATCATATACATTTTTTCAATTCCTACTTATTTTCACTCTCCTTATATATTTATTTATATATCTTATACAAATTTGCAATCATTAATAAAATACTTTCTTTTCATCCATTCAAGTTTAAATACATTTTTTAGACTTGCAGTAGATGGTACTTGATCTTAACACAGTTTTTTCAAACATTAATTCATTAATTAAATTAAAAAAATGAATAAATAGTAACAAACACAAAAATAAAAGTCCAACAGCATATATAGAAAGTCAACGTGCTCATTCTGTCCCTGCAACGCAATGGATAGCGTGTTGGACTCTATTTCAAAGGTCGTGGTTTCGAATCCGACCTGGGATGGTTTGATTTCTGAGACTGTAATTATTTTATTTACTATACTATTTTATTAGAATAATTAAATTTAATTAATGAGTAAATAGTAACAAACAAACAAAATAATCCAACACCCTATATAGAAAGGAAAATTGGAAAAAAAATAGCTTTCTATTTTGTCACTTAATATTGTGATTCTGTCATATGTATATATATCAATTGTAACTATTTAATAAAAAGAAACAAAAATAAAATTTTTCTTTGTTGGCCTAAGAAGGAATTGTCTTAAAATAGTTTTTTACATTACTCGTTGTATTTTTGTTGAGAACAAGTGTTATTTACTGTAAGAAAGATAACGTATTTATAAGACATTGATTTTATCAAACATGCTTGGTGTTTGACATAGTGCCGACATAGAAATATATTAAATGAAAGAAGTAATTCAAAACTATCAAAATAAGTTTTCTTTCCCTTTTTTTCTATCTAATTGAAGTATGGCACAGACGCAATAAACGGATTCCCTTCAAGATACCATGCTCGTAAAGCTTGCAATTTTATCAACCTTAACTTATTTTGACTGTTTTACACACACACACACACAACTTATAAGACGCCGTACATCGTAGCATTTAATCACTCTCACTTGTGTGCCTCCATTATAAATTTGTTTATGTCCGGCAAGCTGGAATAGTTACAGTTAACTTGTCTATTTCCCTATGAGAGGAAAGGACCATCGAGAGTAAGTAATCAGTTTTACGTTAATTTCAAATAATACGACTGATAAAAATAATTAAAAAGAACCGTGTAGAAACAATTATATATACACAAATAATATAAAAAAATTAGTTGTAATCATAGTATTTAATAATAATTTTAAACACGAAACACCTTTGAAATAACAAAAATATTTTAATGTCAACAAATTTTTTCCTGTGGTTATAACATTTAAAATTGATTTATCATATTGTGTTCCTAATATTTAAAATAAAGCAAATAAAAATCCAATTTTTCACTTAAAAGTTAAAAGTTGTGTATGGGTATTTCATATAAAAGTATGAACCCACTGAACACTAAATAAAGGCGAAGAAATAAAGACAAAAATAGGAAAAGAAATAGGACGATTCCAATAAAAATGATAAATATTTCAATATATCGTCGGCCTAATTATGAGAATGCGTAACTCCTGGAGGGTTAATTTGATATAGGTATTCTACGCGCCAAGTTGTTGTTTATGTTCGCCAAGGATGGGCGATAACATTATAATATGGTTACCTTTATATTTTTATCTTCTAGCGTGGTTTCCAGGAATAACGTATATTGAGTTAATATTTTATAGGGGTTTTTTCCATGGTAAACCTATAAATTTCAGACAATTTTAATTCGATTTCTTAATAAATCGAATCATCATTATGACGGTTTCTAAAGGCACATTTCAGTCTCGGTTGCATTTGTGCTATTTTGAATATGGATACTCTTCGGATATTTGGTGAGTACCAGAATATTTTTAAAAGAATGAGTGCTGTGTTTGCACTATTGTTGGTAAATCGCAAATTTCCACTTTATTTTACTTTTAATGCTTTAGAATGCTCTTGTGTCTGATGAAATTCATTGAAGGAACTCTACATTTTGGAGACGTAAATTATCAGCATATTAATTTATACTCATTATTAATATTTATACATATTACAATTATTTATGCATAATATGATATAATATAATAATTAATATACACAATCTGTTTTTATATTATTTATTTAGTAATAATAATTTTATTTTACTTTTATAACATTAGGAAAGTTATTTTATTGATAATACTATGTTATTTATAATATTATTATCTGAAGAGGCGAGCATTATTATATAAAATTAGCTATATGAATATTATTTTATGTACAATTATTATTATTATATAAAAATTATATGATAAAATTATATTAAAAGCATATATCATAATTGATATTTAATTATATTATATAATAATAATAATATATTACATAACATTATTATATATTATTTTTATTACAGTATATTGATATTCATTATTGATTGATATTGGTTATTTTGTTATATTCCTATATCTTCATTGAAATATATCAAAACAATTCTTAAAATTATTTTCTGATGATTTTTGTTACCGCCAGGTTGCCATCTTAGATTCCATGTAATTCGACAACAATCGCTGTTTGGCGCGATTGAGAAACCGCGCATTCTGATAATTAGGTCGACGATATGTTATTTTATATATTATAGGGAGGAAAGAGAAAATATTAATATTTGAATATCATCATACGACAGTTTAATTAGAGTGTGCATTTTGCTTTTAGATAAAACAAGTTTTAAATGATGCTTGCTTATTTTTATAGGAATGACACCGTTTCAATTAATTAAATTAGAGAATCCCTTTTTTTCTCTTCGTGTCTCTTTTTTAGAGCTGCGGTAGTCTGCTATCTAATGTCTCGTAAGCGTGAGTCAAGAATGATTTTTAACCTTTAACGCCATTGGAAATAATGGGGGTTACTGCGTGTTTAAAACGATTGGATCTTGAGGTTCCATATGCAGAGTAATGATGAAGTTAAAAGAGACATTCTAGAAAATATATAGTCCTTATTAATGGAATGGGGCTCTAAACTAGCTCTAATATAGACTTAAGTGACATCTGCGGTTAATTCATATGAAACTCACACGACATGTCGAAATTTAAGAAATATGTACTAAGGCCATTTTTCGTTTTAATAAAAATTTTAACTTTGTTTTATTTTAATTTTGTATTTTACAAAATCAGATCTCACCTTAGAGGATGTTATCGGACAATTCTCTTGTTCAGTGTCTTAATGATTTGTCAGAGCTAAATTAAAATTTACCCAAACTACTGGACTACTGCTTCTTACATTACATATAGCTCAATATTGTTATCAAAAAGAAATTTTTAACTATAAAAGAGTGAGAGTCAGTTGTATGAATATCTTTCTGAAGAAGGTCTATTTTTAAAAATTCTCGTAATTTTTATATGAAAATAAACAACAAAAAGTTTTACTACATCATCCTCTCCACAAAATTTTTAGTACTAAAATTTCAAATAACTATTGCAGAAAAACTTTCAGACGATAAAGTTTGTAAAGTTAATATGTTTGACGAATTACATAGTTGATTTTTATCGTCATAACCTTTGTAAAATGTTGCTTACACTAAAACAACCCATGGCTGTTTCTATAAAAAATGATCAAATTTGACAACTTAAATCTCATAGAAATATTGAATCAGGTAATTGAAAACGCTTGTTTTGTTATCAAGCTTTTCTCACATCTATGCTCATTTATTCTACTTAAACTGTGTGTATAATTAATTAAAATGAAAAAAAATTCTAACATTAAATAGGGATATTCTGCAGTAAAATTCATTACTTAACCTTTTATATCGACGGAACACATAATGAAAAGAAATAGTTTACTTTATCATCATCTGTCAAGATGTTAGTTTTCACGCTACAGTTACATTTAGAGTTACGGGTTTTGAAGGGATGTGGAGGAGAACAAAGGCTATTATACCCAGTTTTCATGTTCCCATCTGTATGTGTGTGCATATCTGCTTACCTTCTTATCTAACTATCCCAAATATGAGTTGATTGATTGTTTGTTTATTAAAGTCAAATTTTGGAGTTACTAATAGCAATATTCCTCCTAATTTTGGACCGAAGGAAGTGATTTATAGACGGCCCTGAACTGTGCACCCCTTCGACTTACACTGCACTGTATAAGTCTTAAACCTAAACAACGAGCAACTTTAACGTGCATCAGTCCGTTCACCAGATATAGGATTAAAATGCTAAATAAAAAATCATACAGAAAATCAATAAATCAATTTGCGGTTTTAGTTCTTTCTATTTACGTCACTCTGTACAACATAAGTTTTACTTTTAAACTTAGTTTTCTTCCTTAAGTGATATTTATACAAATTTTTCATTTTAATAGACAGTTTTTGTGTGCTGACATAAAAATACTCAGATCTATTGATACAACATTGTTTGAGTATATATTTCAGAAAACTTGTTTTTAATTTAATTTCTTGGTCTTTGAAATCTCAACCCTATTCAAAGGTTTTGAGTTTATGTTCGAAATTTATTTTAATGCTAAGGAAATAAAAATTTTTCTTTTCGTTGTCATATTTAAATTTTGATTTTATTTAAAATATTATCTATGCTTTATGGCAAGCGTAATTTTGAATTAAAAATAAACACGAGAAGTACGATTAGATATATTTCTCAAGAATTTCAAATGAATATATTTGTAAAAAAACAATTAAAAATTATTAGAAAAAATACATATTTTAGTGGTATTATCGAAATTAATCAGAAACTTCAATTTTGTTCCATTGGAGTCATTAAAATAATTTTATAAGCTTCACTTGTACGAAACGGAATCTTTGAAAATTATTTTTACCAACTTTAATAGGTTAGATTTATAAGAAATTTTCCTCACTTGTTTAGAACCGATGACAGTACAATAATTTAATAATTTTGTTCCATTGTCCTAATCAGGATCCTCAGGATTGATGATTTCCCATCTTCAGATCTCCTCCCGCACCTGGCGACTAATTTCTAATCCCATTTCAGATTTGGTGATTGATTCCAGATTTGGCCACAGAAAGATTAAGCTACATCTTAGTTCGATTAACTATATACGGGTACTTTTGATTTTTTTTTAAACTATAATTTATTATTCGATTCATTTCGTTTGAAATTTATTTCGCTTTAAAGTTAAAACAGGTTGTTGGTTAGGCTAAAAAACTTATAAGTATGAGCTATAAAATCAAGTTTTGAGACAAAGATAACACCTCAAGTGTACCTCGTTCTTCTAACTTCCCTATCATACAAGGAGAAGATATTGGGAAGTTGCTGAATGAACATATATTCTATAAAACCAACATTATTTCTCAGGACGATCTTTAGTGGATACACAATTCGAACCCAGAGTACAATATGACTTACTTATTTATCACCGATCATGAATTTTACGATCTTACCTTGCGGTCTCTTTCTATCGTTTTGCTAAAAGTAAATATTATTTAGTCTCTAGAATCAAAAAAAGAAATACTTTTGATTGAATATTAAATATTTAAACACGTAAAACTTATTCAGAAATTAATGTGTCTGAGTGCTTGTCTTGTCATGCAGTAAAATCAAATAGCACCGAAGGCGGGAAAAATGGTACATGCTATGTTGACGACCGTGGGCAAATAAAGCAGTCATTGGTCTGTGAAGTTACTGTCATGTTGTGAGAGTTAGCAAAAGAAAGACAATTGGTATCTTGACAATTTCACAACTTCTTAAATGGAGATACAGGGTTTTTTAGATATGCTTTAGTACATTTTGAGAAAATATAAAAATTATATATATATGTATATGCAGAAAAAGAATATTATTGCTAAATCAGAAAATTGTTAAAATTTATAAAAGATAAATGCGGCGATTCTGTACCAAAGTTTATGAACAAATTTTCATTTTTCAATTTTGATGTTAAGTAGGCTATTATTTTAAATGACCTTCAGGATAAGAGATATTTTAATTTAAAAAAAAACAAGAGTACTTTATTTTAGTTATTATAAGAAATTGCTTAAAAAGCATTGATTACATTCACATAAGGGACTGTAAATTTTGTAATAAAACAGGGATTGATAATTCTGAAGGTTGAAACACTTCTACTATTATACAGAATATACATAAAACATTTCATCTAATTATTTTCAAAACCTTTTTAGCAATCGCTGTCCACGTTTGAGCATTATAAAAAAATTCGAGTGAAACTCATTTTAAAGTATGGCATTTTGCTTAAAGTAATGACATCTGCTTTTACTAAAAAACCTTTACTAAACTTTTGTTCTAGTGAACGGAAAACAATAAACCCAGTATTTTTAAGAAGCCAATAAGATGGCCTATAACATAAAATCACAAATAAAAAATAATTGTCAATGTTCGGCCAAATTCACAATTTTAGAGTAGTCGTATACCTTAAACTTACTGACAATACATCTGAGTCTAAAATTATTCTTGGAGACCTCAATATCAAAAGACCCTCTTGGGGATGCCGGCTATTCCATAATAAGGACGCCCAGTTTGAAGACCTAACTATACTTAACTTAGGCGAAGACACGTATGTTTCCAAAACTAATGGCACAGCATCGACTCTTGAAATAACCTCTTTAAGCTGCTATTCTGCTGAAAACTCTCCCCGGAAAATATTAAAATCTCCATCAGCGACCATTACTCGATTCTCACTATTTTCTTAATCGATCACGAACTTCCCCACAAAATAAACGTTCTTGGAATCTTCGCAAAGCCAACTGGGAAGAGTTTACGTTAGAACTGGAAAGCCTCTGCTCTGAATCGTCTGAACACAAGAATCTTGAAGGAGTCCTTTCAGATTTTTCTGGTCACATTCAAATGCCTAAGAATCAAGATTAAATTTAGTCTCGTTTTACATACATAAGATTACATTCCTAAAAGGTAAGAATTGAATTGATTGAATGATTTCTAATTAACGTTGTACTTAGAAGCAACATGATGACTACTGATGACGAAACTAGTAATTTTGAGTCACGATGAAGTGCAGCTGCTTGAATTTTGGTTTGTGTGTGCGTGCGATTTTTTGTTAACGTCGTACTTTAAAACAACACAAGGGCTATTGGCTACTTACTATACTATTCGAATTTAATTGGGATAAACATGTTTTTCTTGTTTGAGTTGGTATGTGATTACTAGTGATGTCCTGAACCACCTAAAACCCGTTATATCTGCTTTTAGGTAGTGTGACAGATCGACTTTGACTATAATTTATTTATTTTAATATATCAGGAGCTCAGTTATGAGCCTTTCAGTGGAGCAGCTGGTAATTTCAATTTTACGTTCTGTATAAGACGTGCTATGTTTATTGTTAGAAGTTGGATATTACTCTGAGAAACCGTTCTAAAATAAATTGCTCTCAATGAACATACTTCTATGAAAGTGAGAGGTATAACTATGGCAGTTGATGTGATTGAATTAAGTGTTTTAAAAATACTTCAAAATTCTAGATCATAGTCTCCAAAAAGAAAAAAGAAAAATGTGAGTGCAAGTGGAAAACTACTCCAAGAATTAATAAAATTTTATTAGAAGTAGAAAATAAATCCAAGAAAGACAAGCATAGGCATTTGAAGGGATTTATTGGATAATGGTGTTGAAGTAAGTACCTTAACTGCACGGAAAGGGCTTCGGGAAGGTGGCCTTTAGGCAACAAGACTGTTAAAAAAACATTTCTAACTCAGAAAATGATGAAAAAACGTTCAGCATGGGCCAAAGAATCCCTATCATGGACAGTTAACGACCGGAAGAAGATGAATTTGAGTGATGGAACATTTATTTATGCAGGGATACAAATCAAGTGTAGTTAGACGAAGTGAAGTTGAAACTTTGTTACCAGATCATATCGAACAGATTTGTTCCATTCATGGGAACATTTGATGGAACATTTCACTATGATTTGGCCCCTTGTCACAATTCGAAATTGGTCTATACTTTTATGCGGAAAATAAAATAAAAGTGCTCGATTGGTTTGAAAATACCCCAGACTTTAATCCTACTTAAAATTGATGGCATATTCTCAAGAATCGTTTCGCTGAGATGAATTGCATGACAACAGAGCAAATGATAAAACGGCTATACTAGTTTGTTTCCAAGATGATGAAATCAAGAACATAAGTAAGTACTTAGTGAGCAATGCAAGATGGTTGAAAAGCTCATTTCAGAAAGGAAGACATACTTCGTACTAGTTTACAGATTTTTCAGTCCATTTACGAAATGTAATGATCAAAAGCGATGTTTTTAGAAAAAATCGCTTTTTTTTAGCTGTCCCAATTAATACGAACAGTATAGTACTTCGAAGTTTTAAAGTATGGTAGCAGAACTATATTCAATAAAATGTAACCAGTTAACTTCAGCGCCTCAATTTGACAACGTGCAACAACGTGTGTCACGGAAATCGAGCGATGACAAATATACTCATCAATCACAGAGTAAGTATCGCTGTTAAAGTATTATATCAAAAGGTGGGTTTATTTTATAATCGAATTGCCAATTTTATTAATAATTATTATTTGTTAGGTAATTTCGTGTCAGCAGCTATAAATAAACTCAGTGACTGGTCGGCATCACGCATTTATCAAATGGCTTACCATACCTGTGTGAAGGAACCCTACTGTAAATCAACTTCCCGGTTTTTGCCTTTGCCATTTTTAGACTAACATCTAAAAAATACTACCATCCTCGTTGAGTGCAAACTTATACGCTGTCTCAGCCGATGCATACGGAAACTCTGAGTTCATCTTAAATTCCTCATATTTTTTATTTATTTGTTTTAATCCGATGTCCTCAAAATATTCTAAGCATCTTGAACTTCGAGAATATGTTTTGTTTTTCACAAAAATCACAAATTAAACAGCTAATGGTCACTACTTCTTACGCATGAAGAGTATACTTGTCATTTACAGTTAACTAGTTAAGGAACAATTTGCATTGTGACGACAAAAAGGAAAAATTCTGTTCGCATGCTTTGAGATGAAGATCAGTACTCCTCACTGTTCAGAATAAGAATTTCAAAATATTTATAATACTACAAAAGTCGATCCAAAACTGATTTTTCAATTTGATTGAAAATAAAATACCACTTTTCTCTTCACTTAAATTTAAATCTTGTTCTAGTTGAATTAGAAGTATTTTAATATTTTTAAAATTTGTTTACATCCGTCAAACTCCTGTTCGCGCTTGATTGCTACGCCTTTCATTTCAAAACAAAAGACACTTTACATTTTTCAGCCCTATCAAATATTTTAAATTGATTTAAAAGGATTTATTTTGATCCGTAACTTGTTCAGGAAAGAAGTGGAAGTGGAATTAATTTGTAGCTGTTTCATTTACTTTCTGAATCTCGCGTGTTGTTTTTACTCTTCAACATTTTACGAATTGCTGCTATTGAAACATTGTTTCTATCAAACTTTTAACATGTTTATGTTTAATAAACGTTTAAATCGTACAAGGTACAAACCCCAAACTTTCCAGAAATTAAATGCGCTTCGTCGAATAATGAATTAAATATACATGAATAACTAACTTAAAAGCTTAGTAAGTCAAATAGAGTATAACTCTTTTAGATTCATTTGAAAGTTTTTGAAATAATGAACATTCCACTGTTTTCTTGTGCTTTGAACCACATTTATTATAAATAAAATGTAAAAACACGTAGACCACAGCAAATCTTTGTCGCCAAACTTAAAGTTTAATTTAAAGTTGTTGACATGTTGTGACTTTTGTGATGTTATTCAAACATTTCTTAATACTCAGGTTTATTTTAAAACAGTAGTTAATCAATAAATAAATTAAAATCTGTTTAATTATGTTAAAGAATAACTTTAAACTTTATTTATCAACTTTATAACGTCATTACACAATTTATAGATATAAAAGCTTGTCGCAATATTTAAGCACTACACGGCTTTAGTTTGAATTTCCTTAAAACCAAAATCAATCAGGTCAAGTTATTTATTTTACTTGGTTTATCTACACAAGTATATCCGCGACAAGCTTTTATATCATATAAATTGTGTATTGACGTTATAAGTTGATAGTAAAAAGTTTTAAAGGAAAAGTTTATGTTATCTTTAGCGTTTAAATAAAAGTTTGTTCCAAAAGTTTTTATTTAATTTATTTTACTTTAGTTATCTCTGACAGATTTCAGCCTGTTCAACTCATTGAACGCTGGTTCGCTATCCCTGGTTTTAGCTTGAATTTCGCAAAATGGTATTAGACTAAAACACAATTTTTAAATCCGTAATTTTTACAATTTTTCAATCTTCGTGCAGATTTGGGTAACATTGTTCTACATATCGAAAAAGGTTTAGTGAGATTATCTTCATAAATGACAGTTATTAAATGTTTAATTAAAATTTTGACTATTTTGAATATTTGTAGATATGGGATATATTTCAATATATTAGAAGAAAATTTTAGTTGTTTATTAAAACTTCAAAAGGCATTTAAATATTTGTATTAATCAATAAATGCTTAAGACTCAAAACGCATTTGTAATCAAAAAGAAAGTTTATCAAATAATGATAATTTTTGCTGCATTGAATATCTTCTACGTAAGAATCTATTTTTAACTGCTCCAGATCACTTTAGAAACTTGATTTTGAAAATCAATAATTAAATTCAAATACAATTCCACAGATTCTATTTGTAATTAAATCAAGGACATTGTCGTAGTGTGTTTAGATTACTGGTGATAAAACAGGTGGTATTTAAATTAATATTTGTAGGCTAAAATTAGAAAATTTCTTTAAAAATCTTTATTTTTATTATAAATTCATTTTTAATCGAAATATATTGTACTCTAGATAATATTTTCTCTTATTGTTTTCCTTATGATTCCTTTGATGGGTAAGATACATAAAAATGATTCCTTCTGATTCTGTAATTATTTTGTCTGAGTTTCAGATTAAAGTAGATAAATTATTTGTTAACTCTTTCATTACTCCATCCAGTTTAACTTGGCAGTGTTGAGAAGGTATAACAAAATTGTTCCACTTGAAAATAGCTCTACTTTTGTTTGAATTTAAACTAAGAAAATAGATAGAAATCTAGAAAATTACATACGTTGAGGAAATTAGATTACTTTTATTGTAGAAATGTGTAAATTATTTTTAGACAAATTTAATTCTGTCAATAGCGCAACGTCATGAAATTCCAGTTTGGTTGAAAATCGATTTTGACGCTTAATTTTTGTCATTGTTGTAATAAAATTACAACAATGCAAATATATCCAAGTTGGCGCCCAAACTAGTTAAACGTTTTAATTAATATCTTTTAATTAATTGCAATATCGGAATATAAATGGTCAAACATGCATTGTCATCCAAACTAAACGTGTATACAAAATTTCAGCGCCTAATCGATGAAGAATAGCTTCAAAATTTGAGTTGCAGATTCCACCTGAACAAATTACATACATACATTACATACATTGTGTTAAATAAAGCTTTAAAAAGATACAAATTATATAAGTAAACATCAGTACTATTATATATTATTTTTATTGAAAAGAGAAGCTAAATCATGAAAATATTTTGTTTAGTTATGAATTGTCACGCCCACTAAAGTATTTTGTTGAGTTCATGCATGGCATTAAATAACACGACACAGAAAGTAGCCAGTCTATGGTATTATATAACTGCTGTCGAAATGATATCATTTAACAATGCAAGTCCTATTGTACCGGTATGGTATAGATTTAAAAGGGTCATGTTTCTCTGAATGGTATTATGTTGTTAGTGAACACTGGGAAAGTTGTTGATGCCGAAAACTATAGAGGAAATACTAAGTAATTTTAAACGAGACAATGTACAACATTGAGTGTTCGGCAGGATTACTGGAAGTAGTAGGGGGATGAAAGTTGGTGCATTGTATTTCCATTGCTCAGAGAATGACACAAATTACGATTTACTAATTACAAAATATTTGGGTGATGAGGACTTAATGCCATTACAAAGTAGTTTTAGAATCTTAACCTTAGAAAGATGTCAGGCATTTAAACATTAGAATGTGTTGGCTATGCTGAGAAAAGGATGAGACATGATAGGCATAAATCAACAGAAGGCAAAATCTTGTGGACAAAAATCTCAGGAGGTCGTTATAGATTAATAACAGATGCAGTAATAGACAAATTGTAAAGATACTATGTTTCGTGTATATTTGAATAACCTTGAAAACGCCAGTCAGATGCAAAACTATTTGGGCTATATTTTTCATAACCTCCACAATAGATTTGAAAATACGACACGGCTTATGCCCTATGGAGGTAGATTCTGTGTGAATATAATAGGCGTCTATACTGAAAGGTGACACATATATGCTTAACATTAACTCACCTATTGCAATCAGCACAGCATTAAAAGTATTTGAGATTTCTGGTCGTGAACTCTTTTACGTGCTTTAACGGTAAACTTAAAATCTTCAATGAAACCTTAAATTGTATGATTTATAGTTCCAAAACTTTATTTATACAACTAGGAACTTTAAAACTATAGTATCTAGCTACATTTATATAATCAAGGTTTCATTACCAAATTAAAAGATGTATTAAACATTCAAACCCTGATTTTACAAATGTCGAGCGTTAAAGAAGTGATCATGCGTATATTAAGAAAGCAAATAGGTAGTTTTAACAATGAACCAAAGAAGCTAGAATCAAAACAACAATTAAAATGTAGACAAGAAGATGATCTGCATATGATACCAGAAATCCAAGTTGTGGTTCTGGTATGGCTATTAATAGCAAATTTTACTTTAAATCACTATTTCAAAAGTGTAAATTTCAACACAAAGGAACATTTTAAAAATCTACTTAATTTATAGCTTGAAACTTGTACATATGTTAACACTATACAAATAAATATTTTAGCGAGAGATTTTAATAAAATTATTCAAAAATTTTATGGATTAAATGTACAAGAATTTTATCGTTTTAATAATTTTGGACGTGTTATCTACATATGAAATTTTAAAACTAATCAAAATTTTGAAAATGCCTTAAAATAATAAAACAAGTAATAAATCTACACAAAAATTCATGACTGTATGTTGTCAATTTTCAAAATGTCTTTAACTGTATTTTAACATTACGGAGATAGGAAAAGGCTGGTATGACCCTTTACACAGTGATTTTAATTCTTATCAGATGCATTTTTCAAAAATGGATTAGTTTATTCGACAATGATTTAAAATTATCTATTCTGATGAAGAAATAGTTTATTTATAAATTAAGGAGGAATTAGTAGATATCGCAATTAGAGGGACACTTGATTTGGAAAAGGGAGCTTCATACCAAACGCGGCAAATTGACTGAAAATTATGATATAATTTTTTTCTGTTACAATTAATCACAATAAAAAGCCCTTTACATACTCTATCAATCACTTCTGGACCAGCATCTTTTTTTTTTATTTGTATCGGGTTTTTTTATTGTTTACTTTACTTTGATGTATTAGATAATCTATCTTAACATTTTCAACGTCTTTTCACAATAGAGTTTTGCAACAGAATACTTATCAAAACATTTACCATAGGGTTTTTGACCGAATGGCTGGATTTCTAACTCAACATTTTCATAAAAGAATGAAAACATAGACTTATTCAGATGTGTTGAATTACAGGAATGATGCTTCGGAAGCGAATTTTTTTTCCTACTTGATAAGAAGACTCTAAGCGGATGTATATCATTATATAAACATCAGAAAATATTTGAACAATTCCTTCAAAAATAAGCATAAAGCATATGCTTCATTTCGGAAAGAATTGCAAATTCCAGTATTTAAAGCAGAATATAGTGAGTAAATTTTTTTAAAAAAATTCATGAAGATTTAAGATTGTGTGTCTGCTCTCTTATATATAAAGAGCAATTCTTTATTAAAATAAAACCAAAATATAATCATATTTATTAGAATAAATTATATTTAAATGTGTGAGGAATTTTCAATTTTCTATTTTTTCTGACTATAACGTTCATTTTAAGCTGTTTTTCATTCTTATAAACAATAGAAATATTTATTAATGTTCTTTTTCAAACGGATTTGACACTTAATGAAAAAAAATTACTTTAAAACTGTATTTCCTCAATATTTTTTAAAATTGACTTGTAACTGTTTTGTTATAAGTTATCAACACACTATATCCATAAGAGAGTATTTTTTCATTATTCTTGTTTTTCTAAAAGTAAAATACCTAAGTAAAATCAGACTTTAAAAAAAACTTTTAGCTGCATTTAGAAGGACTGAAAAGAATTAAATATAGCTAAAACACAGTAAAATATAACAAATATATTTTAATCTATTTTGCTTTTACGAATGTAGATTTTTAGATCGTATCAGGACAGTTTATGATTACAGTTTTCTATTCATTTTGAATGACACAGATTATTGTGTATAATTTGCTTTTCACTAAAATTGTGTACAACGACTTTATAATTCTGAGCTAGGTCAAATAAAAAGAATAATATTTAAGCAAGCACTTCACTAACCTAATTTCCATACCACACCATGTCATAACTTTTTAATTAGCTTTTAAGTTAAATATACAAAAATACTCACACTTTTTTTCCTATAATGGATTTTTGTAAAATCGAAATTCGAATTCGTAATTCGATTTTTTAAAACTAGTCCATGAGACTACCGATATTAAGCCTTATCATACTACGGTATCTCTATAAAATAAAGTAGCAGCCACGGTAGCCCAGTAGTCAAGGTCACGAACTCGTGGCTGGTTTGTCATGAGTTCGAGCCTTGTTCCGCTGAAGTCCCGCCGTGTAGAGGGGGTAGATACACATTAAATCGGTCGAGGCTCAAACAACCACCTTTTGGTGAGGTGTGGAAATTGGAGAGGGGGAGTGCCAACTCAGGTGTCATCCTCATCACTTGACCAGGGTCCAAAATTAAGTGGTACGTCACAAATTGTCCTCGTGCTGCTTTATAGTGCACTATTAATATAGCTCTCATTCTAAAATAATGAAAAATCAATATATATGTATAGCATAGATACATTAATTTCTAATAGAGTTTTTGATTTTAGATATCATTAATTAATGTCAAATGATACTTATGAAATTGTCCTTGATAAGTAAGTAGACATCCCCTTTTGTTAATTGCATTAAATCGCGACAATGTTAAATTTAAATTATGTGAAGTGCTTGGTAGAAATTTATGCAAGTCAGAAACACTCAGTTGTAAATAAATAAGATTGAAATTAAATTAGCTTAGGAAATAGAAGGATAAATAATTGAGAAAGGCAGAAGAGGAAATGGATTTCCTGAAAAGGAGTGCTTGAAACAAGGAAAGTTTCCTATCTTTTGGGAGAAACTAAAAGAAATCTGGGCCAATTCCTAACATTCTAAGTATACGAATCAAATTGGACAGTAGTAAGCTCTTAAGTGATAAGAGAAGTAAATGAGCAAGAAGGAAATACTACGAAGTATTAACTGTATTCCTTCTCAAAGAACTAATAAATGTAGTATTTCATTTTTGCATTATTAAACTCTTATAGATATCTCCATATAAATGAGAAAATATAAATAAATAAAATCTTATATTAAGCATTAAGTTCCCTGGAATAAGGCGTAATTACATTTTTTGCAAAAATTTAATTTGATTCCACGTAAACATTTAAGAAACTTACTACCTAAGAATTTTCTAAAATTTCAATTAATATTGTAATAACTCTGAAGTTTACGTGCTTGAAATTTCAGAGTAAGGTAGAATTGCTAATGTAATAAAGTTCACAAATTAAAAGTTTTAAGCAAACTTTAGACAAAAATAACAAATAATTTGGCATCTAATAAATATTTATGGGCCTCGACTTTCAAATCTACAACTGTAGCCACTATTTTTTCTCGTGTTTACATAAATTATCTTCATAATTTTTCAGTAAATATTCTGATAATAGATTTTGAAAAGAATACTATACCAGAGATCTGTTTACTTGCTTGTGGTGCAAATGACTATTTCTTTTTCTTGCAAAAAATAAGACTATTATTAATATTTTCTAAACTTTATAAGACGAACATATGAAAATTAATTTGTTCTGACGTTGATTGATTTTTATTAAAGTCGCACACAGAAGCAAGGAGAGGGCTATTTATTGTTATGCTTCTCAAGTGACAAAACTGTGCGAATTTCATTTTTTTCTTTAAAGTTTTTTCCTTTCAAAGATTTTTAATTCGATTCTAAATAAGGTCCATTGTGTGTATATGTTACCGTTAAAGTGTGAAATCCGTTATTTCATAGAATAACTAGGTATTTCATGAAATAATTAGACAAGTCAGTTAAAGTATATAAAGTTATTGAATTCTACGATTTAACGAGGTATTCTACAGAATAACGATTACTTGATCGTTAAAGTAGGAAATACAGCATCCGGAAGTTCTTTGAACTGATTCTAGGTGCTTTTAGTCAGTTTTGAACTGCTTATAGCTGCTTTACAATGACGTGCGTGTATGTGTGTACCCTTCATTTATTTGCCTTTAAACATAGAATTTAGACAGTGTATTTATATTAGCGCTTTACAATTGAGATTATTAACAAATGTTTTTGAGCATGTCTTCATGAAATGACTTCTGCAGGAATTGGAGACCAACCTGTAAATAAGGAAGATTCAATGCAAGAGAGATTTGAATCTCTATTAAATAAGTGCGGGACAAAGGAAAAAAGTACTGCTATTTACTTGTGAAGAGTTATTATACTTTGATAGCAGAAGTAAAAAGGGCGAAGATAGCACAAAAAAAGTACCCCGTGACTATTGGCTACTCCAGCATTATGATATCCTTGGAGTTCCAGCAGTAGAAAAGTTAATCGTCCTAGTAACGGATGCAAAACATATTCTCCCCCCTCCCTTTCTGTTAAACGAATGTTAACTTTATCATCAATAATAAACTATATCCTCTGCTTTTCCTTATTATTTGTCAATTAATCATCCTCAATGGAGACAAAATGCATTTTTTAGAGGGTTTAGCTATTCATGATCAATTTATTTATAAAATAAGTTTGAAACTGTTTATTTTTCACTTTAACGGTCTATGATTAGTTATTTCATAGAATAACTAGGTAAAGTATGAAATTTTTTCATCTATTACATACTTTAACTAACATGTCAAATTATTTCTTTAAATACCTAGTTATTCTGTGAAATAACTGAATTATGCACTTTAACGGCAACATATATACATATGCACAATGGATGCAATATCCCTTTACGTAATTTTGGCCGGTATCTCTGTGGTCACAGAAATTGCAGCGATGTGCTATTCGAAAAAATATGGGCCTAGAATGAATAGGGCAGTAAAGCCGCATATAATCAGTTCAAATATGGAAATTGTGCGTCTTAACTACATCATCCAAATACAAGTTAGCCTCGTCCATCCACATAATGTTCCACTTTCATTCAATTTCCACCACATATCGTTCAAGAAAATGCAACTCAAAAAAGTTTATTATCCATTAATATCATTTGGTGAGAACTGTTGTAAAATCTACAGGTTATATTGCTAATTCCGTAAAACGTTTTGAAAAATCTCGTGAACAGTGACGCGAGATCAACAGTTGCTACAACATGCAACACACTTACTGTAGCTTTTATATGTGATATCATGTCTTCTCTACTTATGTCGCTACAATATTTACATCCATTACTTGTGCCTCAACAGACTCGTTTCTTCCTGGATGAATGGCTAATGACTCCATTGCTATAATTTTTTGTAATAATGTTTTACAGTCTTTATTTAGTGAATGGGGCTTTTCATAACTGCTTCAAAGATTGAAATTTTCTTAAGGTTCGATAAGCGTTTAACTCTGTCCTGATAAAATTATTTTTCTGCTAAAACACATTCCGGCATGGTCAACGTCCTTTTACTTAGCGCTAAAACAAGTAGGAGTTTGGCTTACTTATCGCAGCTTGTATAAGCATGTTTTTTTCTTCAGGAGCAGGAGGCCACGATGAATGCATTTGCACATACCTGTATTTCATCCTGCATAGCGCTACCGAGTGGTAATATTTAGAGCTAACTCTATGCTAAATAAAATTCCCATCATCTAAATGTGGCATTTTCCAAGTTTGTAAAAATAAACTGAATAGTTTTTGCTATATACATATACAGGCTGATCACAAGTTTCATATTGTGTGTGTGTATGTGAGAGTGTGTGATTACGTGTGATCAACATAGTCAAAACTAAAGAGAACTCAAGGCAGACTAATTCTTATACGTATACATAAAAAACGTCAAGCATTCTACAAAATTATACTGTATGAGTAATAATTTCATTCAAATTTTATGTTTCATATTTTAATTCGAAATGCTTATTTTTAACGTAAGAGAATTTCATTTACTGGAAAATTAATATATTAATAAGAATACATGTTAATAACAATATATATTCAAAACAACTAAATAAAACATAAACCATAAAATGAGAATTAATAAGAAAACATGATTCAAGAAAATTTAAGAGTTGATTATGGTTTGTGTCTAATTTAAATTGAAAAAAATTATACGTTAAAGTTATTTTTTAACTTACACCTAACGTATTTATATCTGCATTATAATTTTTTACCTATCCCGAATCTAAATGTTATTTTCATTGCTCGTACAGTCCTTGACCTTCTTTTTCTTCCATTGCATAACTTAGAGCTTACTTTGTGTTGTTATTTCCTCTATGCACTCAAGAAAAATTTTCACTGCAAGGAATATTAAATTTTCATATTCTTTATTCTCATATGTAATGTCAATAACAAGATTTTATTTAGGATTAAAAAAATAGCACAGAATTATTAGAGGAGGATTTAAATTTGTAAAAAGAATTGAATCACACAATCCCTTTTATTTGTTTTTAATAATTGTTTTTGATAACTTTTATTCGCGAATCAAATTATAGATTTGTTTTACGACTTTTGAAGGTCTGATTTATATTTTTATTTCTAATTATATTAAGGTTAAATTGGTTAACAATTAATTTTTCTAACTTATGTATAACGTATATATAATACAAAAATATACAAAAAATAGTTATATACCTAAGATAACTATAGTCATGATAGAATAGATTTAGCCACAGAAATACTAGAGCAAATTCCTGCCCTTAGGAACCAGGATTGCAGGTTTAAACAATGTTTTTTGGCCAGCCAACCTTCACCTGAATTTGCGAATACTCTGGGCCATAGGGAAAGCAAGAAATTTCTAGAGAAGTTTAACTATTATTATAAATAAAACCATAATCTATTAGTGTAAAACGATAATATTATAACCTGTAATAATTACTAAAATATTTTAAAAATCAAGGTTAAAACTATTAGATAAAGACTTACCACGTGAGTACAAACCTATTCCCGGGCTATGAACAATAACAGTAAAGCATAAAATTATTAAATTTTGATAAAATAACATTAATACTATATATACACACATTTAAAAACTCTATATTTTATTTTAAAATTTATAGAAAATAAAAGTACCACCTAGACATATACAATTAATTATTAATAAAATATAATATTGTTAGTTTACTTAGCTAGAGGCGCCATCTATCGAAAAACTGTACAACTAATAACTTTTTTTTATTTAACTGTTAGGTAACTTTCTATAAATTTTGGAGGGTGTCCGTGTTCTATACAATGTTTAATAAAGTTATTAAGATTTAAATATATATTAAATTTATCACTAACTAATACGTTATTACGATAAATATAATTGAAAATAATATTTCTATATATTGATATAGATAGGTTGGAATTCCAGTAAGGCACTTTAAGAATGTTAAAATTCAAATCATCTCTTTTATCATAAATATTGCTATGCAATTTATAGTCCTTAATACACAATGATACATCCAAGTAATTAGTTTTAACTGGATTACTATTAATTTTATCTAGCTTTAAATAATTCGGATAAAAAGTAATACTGGGGTTAAAATTAATATTTTTACCAAAAATAATTAGGTCATCTATGTATCTATAAATATGTAATAATCATTATTAATAATGTAATTATTTTCGTAAAAGTGTAAATATAAATAAACCAAACTATTGCTAGCACACCTTGAGGCAAACCTTTCGTTTGTTTGTACAGAGAACCATTAAAATTAATGTAGTTTTCTTTTAAGACTAAATCTATTAGAGTTCTAAATTTTTGCAAATTAATATTAAGGTTATATTTATACTATGATTATATAAAATTACCCTAATTATATCATTGATATTAATGGAATTAAAGAGATCTTCAAAGTCATAACTATGAACTGAATAAATATTTTTATTTTTAAAAAAATCTATAATACCTTTACTATTTTTAATTACAGCTTTATTGCATTGCTTATTGATGAAGTTTTGTATAACATTATTCAGCATTTTACCTGCAGTAGTGATATAAGTTTTAAAATCATTTTCTACTGTTCTAAATTTAACAGGATTTTTATGGAATTTAAGTGTTAAAAATATATATATGGAGACTTAATCTTATGAATGGTAACACTTAATTTTCTATATATAGCAATAATTCGATTATTAATTTTTTTATCTGATAAGTCCAGTCTTTTAAAAGATTCATTGTTTAAAAAGTGTTCATTAATCATATTATTATAAAAATATTTACAAATTATAGCATAATTAGCAGGCACTTTGTCTATGTATATGTTTGTCTTTGTATATGTATATATACATATATATATATACATATATATATATACATATATGTTACCTTTAAAATGCGAAATCCGTTATTTGATAGAATAACTGGGTATTCTATAGAATAACGATTACTTGATCGTTAAAATATGACATACGGCACTCGAAAGTTCTTTGAACTGGTTCTAGATGCTTTTAGTTAGTTTTGAACCCCAATTCAAAGTGTCATCACAGCAATCCTTGCTCTAATAAATAATGAAAAGTAAAAAAAAAAAACATTTAAAGGTATTTCATAAAATTTAAATTAATATTTTCTTACAATTTTGTTCGAAAAAGTTTACAGAATTTTTTTATGAAGCACAATTTTTCTTCCAAACATGTATTTTTTTGATAATATTTAAATATAACTATTTCTACAACACATTCTTTTTTTCACCTTTCTGTTTAACTAAAATTATCAATATCAGCAATAATGAATTATTTCATCTACTTTTTCTTATTATTTATCGATTAATCATCCTAAATAGGGATCAAATGTATTTTTTGAGAAATTTGAGCTATTTATGATCAATTAATTTATAAAATAACTTGTGAAAACTACATATACGTTACCTTTAAACGTATAATTCAGTTATTTCATAGAAAAACTAGGTAAGGTATGAAATGTTTTATCTATTATATACTTTAACTGACTTGTTTAGTTATTTCATGAAATACCTAGTTATTCTAAGCAACAACTGAACTATACACTTTAACGGTAACGTATATATAGTTTTTAGAAGTTATACTGAAATTATATTACAGTATTGATACAACACAGGTATATTAAAATTCTTTATTAAATATTTTCTTTTATTTGCTTGCCTAAACACATTACATTATTCTTACTTATTCAAACAGTGGTAAAAAAATATTTAATTTATGCATAAAAAGTAATACGTTCAGAACATATTTGAGTCCAACTTTAACAGAAAAAACTCTTATGATTGGATTACAGGCATTGATTTGATGGTGATATGACTGAAGAGAAACGTGGAGTATTCATAAATAATGCTTTAGTGCCTGCTTTTGTCATCTATAACATCGACGCTTTTTCAAACTCACCACTTTTTTTCATTAATCATCATCATTCATATTTCATTAATCTTTTCCGTTCTCTCCGGTACAGGAGAATCAATTTTTTTCCCTTTCCAGGAAAAAAGGACCGTTATCACACAGTGAAATTAAGAATATGTTGATAAAAGTAGCAAAATTAATAATTCTGTGTCAGCATCCAGATAATATTCAAGAATTTTAAAAATTAGTACACCAAGAAACTAATAAATGTGTAACTACGAAACTGATATATATTTGCGAATAAGGTTTTATTTATACTTATGCAATTTATATTTCAGAATAAATATTTTTCTTGCATATGCACTGCTCACGTCTATCTTTATAAAATGCATTTGGAATCAAAATATTTTTGAAAACTTTTTGCATTCGGAAACACGAGAAACGTGATATAAAAAATAACTTAATTATTAATTCAATAAATAATTTAATGAAATGAATTTTACATAATTAGTTATTGATTGTCTATTTATTTTACCATAGTTGATCAACATCATGATATATTATTGAAGATAGTTCTGGATATCTCTTAGAAAAAGGACTTCTTTAACACTGAATCTGGGGCACTGAACAGTGTCCTCTTGTCATAATTTTACAAATAACTTAAAAAATAAATTATTTTTCAATAAATACTGCAAATTTGATAAATAATTGTATAATCGAATACATGAATTTTTCACTTGCCAGTTATATAGGTGACTTTTATTGCGAAAAATATTTTACACCAATGAGAAACATTATGACAATTACAGAATCAAAATAAATTTTTTTTACTATTTATGAATATGTTATCAATGGAATCTTTTAATACCCTAGTAATGAACTTGCTGAAGTATTCATCTACATTTTTAAGTAGCGATTAATTTAATTTATCGAAAGACTTTTACTTAGTCTAACGAGAAAGAAAAGATCTCACGTAGTATTTCAATATACTTGAAATATTTTTCTCCCGTTTTTGAAAGTAATCAGTTGAACACATTTCTTTTGATATTTTCTGGCTTAAATTTATGAGTGATTTCTGTAAAGGAGTAAGTACCCCCCAAACGGAACTTCATTAAATCTCCTCTAGCGTCATTTCTTCAATCTCAAGGTACCCTCTCCTCTCCGTAGAGCTTACTGTATTTTGCAAATACTAGCAACGCACCTCCGGGATGACCATACGATTTCTCTCTTTGTGTGTGCATAAGACTCTTCTCTTGCCATTCTATCCGTCTTTTTGATTACTTTCTTACATTTAGAGTTTAATTTACAACACTAATACACTGTTTTTTTTGTAAATTAACGCGGATTTAGCGCAGCTTGGTCAAATATGGTCCTTGAGTCAATTCAATTTACATACTATCCACTAGCACTGATACTGAGATAAACGCACTCAGCAATTGATTTTTCTTGCTAATTGATAATGAATATCTCTATCACCCCTACCAGAAACGTCTTTAATTCTTTGAAAAAAGAACTAAATTCACATATTTCAATGATTTGTGAATTTAGTTCTTTGACACTAACTACATATTTAAATTATACGTGAAATGTCATATGTACATGCAATATTGTTTTCTTCTCTAATGGAAGGATAAAAGTTGTTTTTATTTCTGTACTATTTTAAATGATCAAAGAGAGTTAAAGTATGTGACTAAAATATGCAGTAATTAAAACGCATCGCAATTTTTTAAAAAAAACTCTACTTTTGAAAAGCATGTATACTTTCAATTGTTCACACTTTAAGATAACCTGATCTAAAAAGATAAAATTAAGCAGACGCTTACTTCTTTTAATGCAATATTTTTACAAAAAATGCAAAATATGATAGCCAATATTTTTTTTAAAGAAATTGACACATGCATTAGTAGAGTGAGAGAAAATGTGCAAAAATCCAACTTTTGCAACTAGTGTGTACATTTAGTACGTCATTGATATTTTTCAGAAGCTATCAGTAGTTTTGTTGGCAATATCCAAGATAGGTTAGCAATATCTTAAAGTCGTTTACTAGATTCGGTTGGTTGGACGGAAAGGGGATTGTCAGCAGATGATGCTTCTGGACTTTTTAATGTGTCTGTCAGTGAGGTCTAATGGCTATGAGATCAGTTTAAATTTAAAGATTCTGTGTCTAGAAAACATGTTCTAGATCAAATACAAATTAAAACCCCTACAGAAGATCATTTCTTAACTCTTTCGGGTCAATTTATAAGACGTACGACTGTGTTTCAGCTCGTTGCAGATCATTTTGTAGCATCAGGAACGAGAATCTCCTTAACTGCGGTGCAGAAATACCTTCATAATGCAAATCTTCGTGCGAAACGACCACTTGTGTGTGTGCCTTCCCTAAGCCGATGGCAGATAAGCGCCCATTTATGTTGGGAGAGATAACACGTTTCCTGGACCACAGACCCCAATGGGCATCTGTAATCTTTACAGACGAGACTAGAGGTTTCCTGTGGAAATCAATCAAGTTTAGAGAAAGCAATATGGCTGATTCAATCAATCCAACATTGTTGAAAGACTTGGTTTCAAAAGTGATGGAATATGTATTTTATGGAAAAGCTCTCACAGGTGCGAGGTGTTTAAATAAGTTCTCTGATCAATATGTCAGCCTATGTGCCACTGCTCTTGATAATGAATTCATTCTAATATAAAATAATGGGCAACCTTACTGAACTGTACTTCTTCAGGAATATCTAAAGGATCTTAGTTCGGAATCAATGGGATCCAGCTCAATCTCAAAGTCTGAATCTGATAGAGCAACTTTAGGATTTCCTGGGTAAACACATGCTGCTGATTTAAGGTCATTACATGAGTTAAAACAAGGGGTTATTTCGCAAATGGTATTCTATTCCCATTTCGGTATCTAACAACTAATTGGGCAGCATGAAAATTAGATCATACATGTGCATTGCAACTGAGATGGACGCATTCCCATTGTAACCCATTTTTGTAATGTATCCTGACACTGTGATATAATGCTTTCTCCAGTGCTTGACCTTTCTGCCAGTATTTTTTCCCCAGTGAATTCTGTTTTTTTAAACCTTTTTGCAACGATGCATTGATCAATGGAAAACATTGTAGAGACGAGTGAGTCACATATGCTTCCTACCCAAATGTCAAAAGGAAGTTGGGTGATGCACTGGTGAATCGCGTTTCGTACTGGTTCTACAGGTTTGTCCATCCTCACAGAAAAGTGAGCCCAATAAGGGGGTTTGAGACTGGTGCATATATGACACACTAGTTACGAAAGGGTTAAACTTATGTAAATTTTTATGTTGGCGCATTCGGTCAAAAAAACTGTTAGTGAGCATATATATTCTTCAAGTTTCCTGTTTATTCAGTACCAAATTGGATCGAAAAGGCAGACTGTACGTTAAATTTTGGAGGCATATATATATACATTTTAATAAAAATAACTCTCTTGAATAAAATTTTTTTCGTTTACTGTATTTTTTTTGTTTCTGCTCTTCTACTTCTCTGTGGTCGTTATTATTAAAAGTAATTCACAAATAACGGAACGGTATTTTCTTATTTAAATTGAAATAAAGACTCTTTTTTGTTCCTTTCTAATATTTAATAAAGAAACTTGCATTTTTCTACCCAATGATATTCAGCAAAAAAAAAAAAAAAAAAAATCTGCTTCATATAACATTTTAAATAATGTCACGCAGTTCTAAACCTGGACAAATTAATTAAATGCTGAGTTAGATATTGAATTTACTGCTTAACTCTTCCGTGTTCTGATGTATAGATGAATGGTCTTTATTTGTTAGCTCCATTACTATGAATTTCTATTTGTAATTAAGCTATTTTATATTTTATTATTTATTACTACTTCTAACATAAACTCATTTCCGTGTATCATGGAAGTTATATTATAAAATCAGGGTATAAGTAAGACTCTATTCATGGTTTTGAGTGCTGATTCCACTAATTACCATCACGGGGAATAATGGGAGTTGATGAGCGTTAAAACGAATAAGGCTCATTAGTGTGAAGTGGAAATTAGATGAGTGAGGTCGCTGCTCATACATCATCCTTATCATTGACTTCCTTTGGAAGTTTTCAGCCATGTACAGAATCATGTTGTATTGCTTTTTTGGATTTTTATTCAAATGAGCTTATTAACTCAGATTATTATAAATGAGATAATCTGTATGACTCATGCAACTGTTGGTGATGCTCATATCAATAATAATGAGCTGCTAGTAAGATTTCGCTCTTGATGTTTTAATAGAACACATTGAACCTTTATATCTTTGCTGTTAAGTTTATGAACTGACAAATCGTGAAGATAAAGTAGTACGAATTTAAGAGTGATGAAAGCATTTAGAACTGTTAATTTTTTTTATTCCACATTTTCTATGTTAGGTAACATTAATTTAAGATATTGGGAACAGCTATTACAGAGATTGCTATTTAATCTAGATTGGTAATTTAAATACTTCCCTTAAATATCTACAAAAGAAACCTAGCAAATTAATTTAATTTGCCATTAATTAATAAACTGAGTTAAGTAATATTTTTACTGCAATTACTGTATTGCATTTATTAAATCAATGTTTTCAAAAGTAAGGTAAGGATGGAGAAATTCGTAGAGTCAATAATTTGCAATTTAATGTGACTATGTTCCAAGCCGTGATTTTGATAAAATCGCATAAATGAATAATTTTTTTGATATTTAGTGTCAGTTTAATTATAACATGCACATTAAATTGTTTTCAAAGTATTATTACATAAAAAGCAATTTTTTAGCAAAAATTAAAAAAATAGCGACATATTTCCAAAACATTTTATTTTATGAAAAATGCTCTATAATAATAATAATGTTATTTTGCCTATATATATATATATAGAACTTCTCTCTATGCAGGGGATTAACAAGTATTTTTTGAAAAACTCACATTACTTTTAGGATAACGATCAATTGAAAGGATAGGAAAAAAATTTATCAACTCTGTATATTGAAATATGAATAAATTTATTTCTAAATAATATTTTTCCAAAATCTCTTATTTCCATTAATGTACATATTCTTAGTAGTCTCTGTATATCTTTATATATATAGTAGTATATACTTTAATCTCTTTATATATAGTAGTATAGTCTTTATAATCTCTGTATATAGTAGTATAGTCTTTATAATCTCTGTATATAATAGTAAAGTCTTTGATCTCTGTATATAGTAATATAGTCTTTCTCTTTTGCCTATATATATAGTCTTATCTTTATATAGGCAAAACGTTATTATTATAGAAGCATTTTTATGAAGGCAGAGTGCTTTGAAGCTAATTTTTTCTTCATTTCTTGCCAAAAAATTGCAATTATATATTTTTTCTTAATTAATTGAATTTTTTAATTAATTTAATGTTCTTAAAACGATTTGATATATATATTTCAATTCATCTGACACTAAATACCAAACAAAATGTTCATTTTTTTTCTTTTTTTCAAAATCACGGTTCCGGGCGCTGTCAGTCACCTTAAAGAATAACTTCCCTTTTGCCACTTAATAATATATTTATAGATTTTTACATTCATTAGTAATACCCATTCTTTTGACAAAGTGAAAAAAATCTGATAAGATTTCTTAAACGATAACTAGAAAAGAGTTTGCTTTTATCATTAAATAAGAAACATATGAAAATAAAGTCACCTTATTAGAGGTTTTCTTTTTTGATAGATTTTCTAAGTAAAACCTCTGATTGATATATTCTTTTAAGTAAAATAATAATACAATTCTCTCTATTATATATATATTTTAAGTTCATGGAAAAAATCTTAGATTCCAGATAAATGCGAGTAAAATTTTTATATATTTTTTTTTACTAAATTAAAGAAACAATTACTTTTAATTATTTGGAAATCATATTTCAATATAATTTATTTCCGTATGTTCAAAGCATGTATCTAGTATCTGGGTTGATGTAACTACGACTAAATCTGGAACAGTATTTAACTTTATTCTCCATAGCGGTGGATTATGGAAGTAAAATTAAAAATATTACTTTGATTTATTTTAATTATCAAATTTTATTTCAAAGAGGTCTAAATTAAAGAGAATTATAAGTCATAAATATGATAGTCTTAAAATAACTGTCTAGTATTTTGTAAAGTCAAATATGTGAAAAGATGTAATTTTTAACTCGTTGAACATTATAGTATTTCAAATTTAAATATTTGTTAAAAATATTTTTTCAAAGATGTAAGCCATTAATATAATTTAAAAAACAAAACTGTCATAGATACAAATAAAAGTATCGAAAAATTTAAAATCACTTTCGACTTCATTAAAAACACTTATTATCTTCTCCAGTTTTTTTCAACCTGTTTAAAAATTTCAAACAGCTAAATCCCCAATATGAGATCCTTTTTATAAGATTAAAATCTTTATATGACGGGATTATTTGAACATAATAAAAATTAATATTTTTTGCTTTTGTAATCGCAGAGCTCTATCAGTTACGTGAGAATCATATTGATTTTAAGGAGGTGAGGATATTTATATGTAAGAATTTCCGAGGTTTTTTTTTGAGACTTTTTGCTATGCATTAAATAAAACTCAAAGTAAATGCGTTATCAGTATTATTCACTGGAAAGTATTAACATTTATTAAATATCTTTAAAGTAGGAAGTAACTTATATATACTATTTTCCAAAAGGTTGTCAAAATTTAACCCTGCCAAACATTTTAAAGCATGTTCCAGAGGCACATTCAGTACTTTAATATTACAATGAATTATTCAAGCTCACAGTTTTTTATGTTTCAAAAGACATCAAATACTTTAACTCTTCTTTGCATAATGATGGAAATTTCCAACTTACATTTTTCAATCGAAACAGGTAAACTGTAAATTGGTTGTTGCTGGCAACTTTTTTCTCGACTATTTCGTAATAAGGAACGTATCTGTAAAAAAAATTCAAATGTCACAATCATTATAGCAGGAGGTTAAACTTGGTATTCCACTGTTTGTTGTGGTTAAAAAAAACGTGCGTGTTCTAATGAATATTTTTTATTACTAATCTGAGATTGCTTTGCTAATAAAAGCAATAATGACTGAAAACAAGGTTCGTTTTTTGAGTATTTCTGTTATTTTCTGTGGAATTTATATCGAATACCATAAATAATTTTTCCAAAACCACGTGGCAAAAATTTACATCATTATGTGCAATTACTTCACTCCTAAATATATGACCAAAATACTTAGTTCTCTAACGGAGATGCGCATTGGTATTTTACCTTTGCTGAGCTAGTATATTCTCCAGGAACTGGTATCACTTTTTAGAGCGACACCATGTAGGCGATATTAATTTCTGCAAGTAATTTTGAATAACTTGATTATAATCATACAACATGAACGCAGTCGATTTTCTGCATCATGAAAATCCACCGACTTGGGCTGGGGTCGAACCCGTAACCATAGGTGCAGAAGGCCAAACCAACCACGCCACCCAGCCGGCATGACGAAAATGTTTTTTACTATATGTTTATTTTATGTTATTCACAGAGAAATTTAAAAGAGAGGGACATTGAAGATTACTTGAACCACACCAATTAGAAGGCAGTTGGCTATCAGAGGATGACCCTGATGACGAAAATTCTGACGACGATGCAGATAAAATTGTAACAATAATAATTGTTTTTTAATTATCATCAGGAATAAAAATGATACGAAGATATATTATTTCTTTTATTTATTTTGTACTGAGCTTATAGCATGTAAATTTGGATATATTCATCATACTGTTTTTAATTATTTTATATTATATATTTATACTACGAATTTTTAAACATTTTCCCTTTAATCTAGAGTATGAATTATATATCACCCTGATAAAAATCATGCAAAGAAGGGCTGAAATATGTTTCAAAAGGAGCGATCAGTGTTTTGATATCACACGGATTTATTCCCACCCACAGTTTTTTTATGTTCCAAAATACATCAAATACTTTAATCGTCAACTTCGAATAATAGGATTTTTTTTGGCTATGCTATTCACACATAGCTAGAACTAATATAATGAAGACGATATCAGAGTATATTGCATACCGTTAGATATATATACCGTTTATTTTCCCAACAGGATAATCAAAAGGAAAATGTGTATAGCATTATAATTGAATATCATTTATTTTATCGCTATGTTGCCTCATAAGATATAACAGTTATTCAAAGAGGACGGATCACTGCAATGTTTTTACGCGCACGCGTTTTATATTTTGCATATTGTCTTATGAATATTATCTATTGATTATCGCGTAGCTACTTAAATTTTTTTTTTTGATTTCTAAAATTCATTTTTTAAGGAATTTTGAAAAGTATATCTAATTTATCTAAAGATATCAAATTTATCTTTACTTTATTTTCTCGGAATTTTTAATTTTTGCATTTAATTTTTTGGAATAAAATGCATAATACGGAGACTTCTATAATAGTCTAAAAATAATATATCTTCTGTCAATGTACTACCGAAAGCCATAGTTAACCCAAAGTTGATGGTGAAAATATTTGATCAGAGTTAAGAAGGAGATATACACAGCCACCATAAAAAAATAAGTTTATAAAATCAGACTTTTTACAATAAAACTGCTGTAAAAGTATAGAAAATTTTCCATGAAACTTGCCTGAAAAGTGATAAAAATAACAAAAACAGTGATCATAAATTTAGAAATTTGAAACGGTTTCGACTATGCAGTATGTCGTAGATCTATTCCTTTGGAGTTTTAGATTTTTTTTCCATGAAAAAAGGAACTTCGTTGTAATACAAGTCTACGTTATCCGTAGATAAATTGGTAATGACACACATACACAATAATTTATTAAAAAACACACATAAACACTTTTATCGGCTTAAATTTACACCATTAGTACTAATGATCATAAATTAAATTTACGGTCTGTTATTTTCGATTGCTAATCCAACAATTAATTCTGATTTTAAATGAACTATTTTTCTCTTCTTAAGCTTTGGAATAATTGTAGCATAACAATGGAGCGAAATACTTTTATTATAGATTTGCATGAAGAAAGTTGACGTGACAAAATTCTATCATTTGTATGTGGCATCGGTAGCCTATTGGTTATGGTCAGGAACTCGTGACCAGAGTGTCACGGGTTCGAGGCCTGGTCGCTCTGAAGATTAGCCGAGTAGAGGGGTTACTGCATGTTAAATCTGTCGAAGCTCAATGTCCTCCCGTTGGTGTAGTGTATTAGTTAAGAGAGAGGATGCTTCTTCAGGTATCGTCCTCGCCACTTCACCAATGCTCAAATTAAGAGGTCCGTTGCCAATAGCCTTTTGTGGTCGTGTTAGCCTAGTGGCTAAGGTAACTGACTCGTGGCCGGCGTATCGTGAGTTCGAGCCCAGTGTCGTTGAAGACCCGCCGTGTAAAGGCACGATGCACGTTAAATCGGTCGAGAGCTCAATCGTCCTTCCGCTGTTGTGGTGTGGGAATTAAGAGAGGGGGTTGCCAGCTCATATGTTGGTCTCGTCACTTTACCATGGTTGAAAATTAAGAGGTCAGTCACCAATTGCCCTCGTGCAGTTTTGTAGTATGACGTAAGTATAACTGTTTCACTCCTTTGATTAAAGATCAGAATTGTAAAGTCTATTATTAGTAATTTTTGTGTTCTTTCTGATGCGAAGTTAATGAGTTGAACAATAAATTCATCATATAACGTCATCAAAATTCATAAATTTGCTGTACGTTAGATTGAAGAGGGCCGCATAATCATGGCACGACTTGATGTGGCAGTTTAGTGAGTAAAGTATTGTATCAGAGGTTATGTGTCACGCGCGCGTTATGTGAAAGATAACATTTAAAAATAACTACGTCTATCTTTGCCTCTGTGAAAGATCCACATAGAACGTTTCTTAGTGATTTAGTAAAATATTAACACCAAAAATATAATTCTTCTACGATTTGGAAAAAGTTTTATTTATATATGCATGATAAACATTTTTCACACACACACACACACACACACACACACACACACACCACACACACACAACACACACGGAAAGCTAAAACATAGATACATGTATTGAACATTACAGGACAATCCATATTCATTTAAAAATACTGAAATGTATCTGAAATATATTTTAAAATTCTTCACTCTTATACTACACATTCTACCGGAAAGTTCTCCCCCCCCCGCCACATGCCCTAGGAGTTGTTCGAAATTTTAAGTAGTTGTTTATTATTCTGACTTTGTATAGGAAACCTTTTCATTTATTTATTATACATTTTTTATAATTAAATCTCCTTAGCACTAAATCAGTAAAAATAAAATTCATCTTACTAGCAAACTAATTAAAATAATGCGGATCCTTTTTAAAAATACCAACTTAAATCCTGATAATGCTTATAATAAATACAAATATCATTTAAATATTTACTCTTTCGAATTTCAAAATTAATTATTCTTAATTTTCAGATGTTTCTAAGTACAATTCAAATACTAAAACACACCATACGTAAACTATGGATTTGCTTACATTTTAGAGAGAGAGCCTTTTTACATATATATTTAACACCAGTTCTAATTTCTAAAATTAGTTCTGTTTTCATCTTGGAAAATGATGAAGATAATTAAGAAACATCGTTAAATTTAATTTAGACCCGCATGTGACTGTTTGTAAGCTTTTGGTAGATTTCTACATTCGGGACGAAGAGGGATGCATTCGGAGTGTGGGTAACAGGGGGCGCTAGTGTACCGACAAGAACAGCGCGGTTTTAAAGCTTTGCTCCAAGGCACCGAAGCCACAACGCGGTTCCTTTGGGTTGCGCTGTGCTGTACTCCCGCTCCTCTCACTTCGGCCAACTTCTCTCTTTCTAACAACATCCTCCTGTTGAGTAAGTGTCCGTATTTGTTTCCCGTAAGCTCCGTGATTTAAAAATCAAAAGACTTAAATGATTATTAAACACTATTTAATTTCTTTTAATAAGTTTAGGAGTTTTTAAAAGTTTAAAATAAACTTTTTTCGCGTTGATTTTGAAATAATTAAATTTATTTTGGATTTGACGATCGAATGCGATGCGTTGAGTTGGCGATTTAATGGTGTTAGGAAGTTTTTAACTTTGAATTAGTTTGTTATATAAACATTTTTTAAAAAGCAAATTTGTTAGAGAATATATTTGTCTGAAAGTTTAGAAAAGTTTTCAACTTTTACCTTATGGAATGTAGTTAGCTCGTTCTGGAAGCGAGTTGTACGCACTTCCGAATTTTTAACGGAAGTTTTGAATCTTTTCTTTTCTATGTAGTTAAATATATTCTTTTTAATTAAAAACATTATTGCTTAACTTTTTTAAATGAAAAGTTAGTAAAAACAATCGAATTATCATTGATATTAGAAACTTAAAATTATTTCTCAAGAGAAAGATTAAATAAAAGTGCAACTTTATTTAATTAAACAATTATTATACGTAGTTATTTTAAAAATTGTTGTCATATAGCAAAATGAATATAATATGGAATTGTTTATTTTTTAATGTTCCTCAATCAGTCACACTTACTTGATTTTTATTTTGAAGCAACATAATTCAAATTGGAAATGATTTGTTCATTTTATTGCCATAATAATTTATATTAAATTATTTTATGTTAAGAATTTTTTTAAACCATATTTAAAAATGTTATTATAATTTTTTTCATATTACAAAACAAATTAAAAATATAATTCCTCTTTGTTTCATGTGTTTTTTTAATGATTATAAATTACGCTTTTTTCCATTTTAATATCTGTTTAATATATTTCCCGAAAAAGTGTGTATAATAATTTCAAAATCTATAAAAACTTTTTTAAGTATGATACGAAGGATTGTATTTCATCCCCTATAGAATTTAGTTTACGAACTTTTCAAAATCATAATGCTTTAATTCAGAACATAATTTTTTAATTCAGATCTTCTTAATACACAAATCTTAAATATTTCTTTATCAGTTAGATATTTCACGGAAATCGTAAGGTTGTCATTTTTTATCCATATGTGAATATGTTCTTTTCGCTTAGTGGTTGTCGTGAATGTCAAATATTCTAACATATGTCACTGCTTTATTATTTCATTTTCATGTTGACCTGAACAGAATGACAATTTTATGTTTGAGGAGAATTCGTAACAATACATGAGAGAAAGGTCTTCTCCGACTTTATTAATTGAAGCTTGTTGAAAGCACAGTACTTAATTAAACTGCATGACTGCCAGAATAGAGTGATCGAAAAATTTTAATTTAGAATCGCAATATAATCAGTAGGCGATGCTTATTGTAACAGTTAAGATTTTAGTGACATAACTGAGCTTTGAAAAACTATTTAAAAGTGAAAATAATTTTTAAAAAAGTGTTTAAAGAAAATTATGTGTAAAGTTGTTTATATAATAAATATATTTAAATATGTGTGAGTTTTTTTTTGTAATTGCAGTTTTCAATTTAATTGTTTTTCATTTTAGTCGAATTTTATTATAAGTATTAAACATGATTTTCTTAATAAAGCTATTAAATTAATTAAAATGTCAAATAAAATATGTGATTGAAGACCTGTCCTCGTGAATCTAAAGTCATGAACTCACCGAAAATATTCTTTTGAAATAAACTGAAAATTTTTCATACCTTACGAGTCACTATAAACAAATCTAGTTTATGAAAAATCATTATATTTTTCAAATGTTATAAAATATTGGTAGCTTTATTTTTTAACGTAGCTTGAACAGCTTCAAAGCTTGATATTTTAATTTATTAAAAAATATTTAATTATTTCGTATTATTATTTGATTATTATTGTATTATTATTTGATTTATTTAATTTGTTAAAAGAGTAATATAAATCATGAGTGTATGCTTTTAAAAGATTGATTCCTGTTTGATATTAGCATTTTTAATGTAATTTAAAACTCTATACTTCCATATTTTTTATGTGAAACTTTATTAAAAAGAATACATAAAATTTTTATATCTAAACACTTTATGTTTTACTTCTTTAAACGTTGCGCAAATGTAAGATTTTCAAAGACAAAAAAAATAACCTTAAATCATGTTTTAAATATTATACATATGAAGTCTATGTACTTTTCAGTTTTATAAGCTGTATTTTGTATAAAAGATATTTGAGTTGTTTTTTCTAATGAAAAAGCAATATATATGCGTACATATATATATATATAAACTAAGAAAAATAATTTTTATGAAAATCTATTCTGACTACGATATTAAAAATTCCTTTAGTCCAGCAGATGAAGATATTTTTCCAGGTAAGTTGAGAGGCGTTCGGTGTCGAAAGCGCATATTGCTTTTCTCTCATTATCATCAAAAGCTGAAATTATTTCCAGTGGTTTAATTCTCTTCGCTCTTGTGCATCTCTATTTATTCAGCATCAATTAACGCATGAAACTTGTTGACTGCAAGTAAAGCATTAGATATAAATAATTAAATAGATTTTCTCTTCGGTTGTGTCACCCATATTTTAATTTTAATAATTTGTTTCCTATTTATCTCATTTACTGTGTTCGAAAAGAAGTATAAAAAATTTTAAAATAAAAATGAGATGAATCTCAAATGATTATATTTAAAATTTAGTTTTAAATTTACATACAATTTTGATGTACATTTTTTGTATGTGTATTGCTTACTAAATAAAGTTTTTTGATCATTCTGCTGTATTTACTTTTATGCAATGATTTAAGACTATATTTGTGAAATTTATCTTCTTTTTACGCTCGCCATGATTTATATAAGCAACCAATAAAACCTCGAGATGGCGAAGATGTACATAAACCTGCATTCAGCAGCAATTGAATAGTTGTGTTCGACAATATAAAAGTTAAAGTAATATCGAAGAATAGTACGTTATGTATTGCGTAGTAAGAAATCTAAAAACTCCAGAAAAAGTAGACTGCTGGAGGTGATGCCAACAATTTTATGGCAAATTAGCTGTTAATGCAAGCGATAAAAATGTCACTCAGATTGACGGTAAAAGTAGTTGTTTATAAGGATAAGAAAGCTTTTAACCGGGTTGTTAAAATCTGCTACAGAAAAATAGTTGTTAGAAACTAGAAATTTGTCTTATTTTTTGTTCTTTTGAAGTTTACCAGACAGAAGCTATAGGTGAGTACTTATTTGTGTAATATATTAGGTAGAATATAAACAAAATTATTTCAGACAAAATAAATTTAGGTACAATGAGTGACAACTTTGTTATTTGACCCCAGTATTGGCTTAGTGTGTGATGGATCCAGAATGTGAATTCTGATATAATTATATCTCACCGAAGAGGGTATCTGAGTTTAGGTTAGAGAAATATCAACCTTGGTATAACTTCAATATGGTTCAAATTTTATGAGCTTAATGGCAAATATTAAACCAGAAAATAGTCTCAGAGCGATGTTAGAGCCGAGGTGGTTCAAGTTTGTAGAATAATGAACTAGTAACCAAAGATAACAGCTTTGGATCTCGCATTTCTACAGACTCACGTATGGAGAGATTCATCTACGTTAAATCCATTGAAGCTGAATCCGTTGTTTGTATGATATGGAAATTTAGAGAGTAACCTGATTATTCAGCTGTCATCGTTGTCACTTGACTTGACTGAAAATTATGAGGTCAACAAATTGTTAGTTCAGGACGACTTAAATAATAAAACGCGATCGAATCCCCTTGAGTTTAGTTTTAATTAGAGGATTTTAAACTTTGAAGTCTTGTAGGAACTTCTTGTATTTTTTATTCATGTACCATTTTTGCTGTATTGAAATCAAATTAAGTACTTTTCAAATTTTAGGGTGGAATATACCTTATAAAACAAGTTTTATTTACAAACATTCTTTTCTTCCTTAATGGGATGCGTATATTGGCAACTAAGCCTTTGTAGACAAGACAAGTTCCCAAACGGGAGAGCTGTTTCATGATGTCCCATCTAGTAGGGGCTCTCGCCCCCCAATTCTGACGCTCGATTTAATTTAATTCAAGCTTTCGTTGAATAATGAATATTGTCGTGAGTACCCGAGCCAAATTGATACTCGAAACAATCTTTTACATGCTACATAATAACGAGGAATTGTGGCTATGATTTTTGAATTCAGAAAATCTATCGACTCCTGCCGGGATCGAACCCGGAACGATGGGCTTACGAAGCGGACACGCTACCTTTAAGCCACCTCCTCGATGGCTTTCGTGTTTGTAACAAAAGTTTAGGAGAAAAAATTAATATTTACAATTAGATATCAACTATTTTGAAAAATACCGAGTTTTTTTTTATTTACAACTAGTTTTTTTGCTCTGGGTTTGATTTGATTTTAATTTATGTCAAACTACGATGCAACACGATGTTTATGACTGACAGACTTTTTTATTTTGAGCCATTGTCAGGTGATGAAGACAGACAGTAGCTAAGCTACACCCATTCTCCCAACTTCCACACCACCCCGTCGGGAGGACTTTGAATCTCGATAGATCTAATGTGCATTAGCTCCTCTCGAAGGTGGTTCTTCAGTAGTACTGAGTTTCAAATCCGCCATTCGACAACGCCTGTCATGAGTTCGGGACTATAATCAGTAGGTTACCGCGGACCCATATATGACGCATGTATAAATGTTTTTTCTCTTAACTAATTTCACACTAGAAGTTGCTCAAGAGTAGTTGGCGATAATGCTCATTGTTCTAAGCCATTGATCGCCAAACCTTCGATCGTGAGCTACTAGTAGCTAATGGGTCATTTTCGGTAGATCGCGTAAGAGCTCCGGTTTGCTAACCTTGATTCCTCCAACGAGTTGATGCTGAAGACAGCGAGTACTGACAACAAAACTTTGGTTTTTCCTGCGCAACTGCCATTGTCAACCTCACCTCATTGTTGATTGCATACGCAGAAGGTTGTGCCCGTAATGTGTTTCGTGTGTATATTAGACATTTGCTAACTTGGATAGTTTGTTTGAGCATTGTCAAAAGGGTCAAAAAAATAATTCCTTTTATTCGGAATGGGAAATCGATTACTTCTTCACCAGGGTATAAGACAAATGTGCGTTTTCTGTTGCTGCTGTTGTGTCTAATGTCCTCCGATCGACGGTTTCGTCAGATCAAGGTCCATAAAATCCATTGTGGCGAGGTGTTAGGTTTTACGTCTGTCATTAACCGTAGCTTTGGGAACCATGTACAGTACGATTTAACCACGGCTCCACCCATAATTTTGAGGGAGAAGTCTCTGATGGGTGGACAGGAAATATTTTACGTCCCTTGCCCTTCCATCAACTGCTCAAGAGGACTTGTGGTTCGATGAATATTTAGAGTGACCCCATGACGCACTATATATTTCCGGGATTCGCGAAACCAATCCCTACGGCACAGCAGTCAGTGTCACTAACCACTATATCTTCTGGGTGGCTGCGTGTTTTCTGAGCCATACAAGTGTAGCAGTTGAGAAGGTGCATCAGTTGAGAAAAAAAGGAACGTCGAATGTCACTTCAAAACCAACAAACCTATTCTCCTAACAGTATAAACTTGTCGATGACAAAAAAGATTTCCATCCTTCTGATTAAGGGTAATAAGTCTGAGAAAAAAATATGCTATATACATGTATTATTTATAACTAATTACAATATAATCTTATCAATAATTCAATTTAGTTTCTTTTTGTTGTATACAGTTTAAATAAAATTGATTTCAAAATAACGAGAACGTTTGTTATTACTAGAATGTACATAACTACTAGAACTTACGTTTGTTTATTAACAATGCACAAGCGTAAGACTTTTTTAAAGTTGGTAGTTCTTTTGTGTGTGGTTGGTAGCTCTTAGAAGGGTTAAGAAACTGCGTGGTAGCTTAGAAGCGTCATGGCTTGGCGACAAATGTTCTAAGCCAGGGGTGACCAAACCGCGCCACGCGTGCCACACTGGGATACGGCGGAGTTGTAATAGTGGGATGCGGAGACTAATTCAAAAATGTAAAAACATAATTAAAAAAAATTATTTTTTTATAATTTTATTAAAATGTGGTAACAAAATTTTTTTTTGTCTTAGACAAAAACATCAAAATTTATTTTAAACACACCTAATTAACTGAATTACAATAGCAAATTATCAAGAAAAAATACTTCTTTGTTGTGTACGCTGGCTTTCCAAAGGAAGTGCACTCGCGAGATTTCGGAATTTGAGGGAGCGTGTGTCTTAAAATATCTGTGGAGTGAGTGAGTGAATATTAACGTCGCACTGTTCAGCTACACGAGGGCTTTTGGCGACGGACCGCGTAATTTTAAACCATGGTCAAGTGACGCGGACGACACCTGAGCTGGCACCTCCCTCTCCTAACTACCACACCTCAACAACGGGAGGACATTTGAGCTCTCGACAGATTTTACGTGCATCGCTTCCCGGATCTTCAGTGGTACTGGGATCGAACTCATGACACGCTAGCCATGAACCGATGCCTAGACCACTTGGCTAACGCGGCCACAAAAAATCTGTGGAAGAAAGCAAATAACTACCCCGTGAGTTCTTGCTACTCAAGAATGAAGACTGGCTATAGGAATAATCTTTTCTTACAGATATTATGGGACATTTAAATAATTTAAATTTAAGTTTACAGGGAAATAATTTTATTTTACTTGTACCCTAGTTGTTATATATCTTTTGTAAGCAATTTTTGCATCTTTATCTCTATTTTGAGGGAAAAAACAGATCGAGTGTTATTGTTTATCGACTCAAGTTAATATGCTACAGCTATAATAGATTTAAAAATTTAATATTCATTTTGCAGGATTCTTTCAGTGCTAGGTTGGATCATTTTCAAGACGATAAAAAAATGTGATCTTTTCATAAGTCCTTTTCAATTTTTCTACAAGACGTTAATTGTTACCCACATGAAGTTCAAATCGAAATTATAAACCTACAACACCATACAAAACTTGAAAGCGAATAAAAGAAATTTATTTCGACTCAAGTGATCCAGATTATATTGAATGATGGAAATTTAAACCGACAGACTATTTTCCAAATTTACATTATTTAGCTGACAGATATTGTGGTAGTTCTGGATCAACATAAGTTTGAGAATGAATGCTTTCTATATTACGCACTTAATTTATGTAAAATTATAATATCGCCCAAAATTAACTGATATGCATCTAAAAAACCTAATTTTGTTAGCATTTTCAAGAACTAATCCTAATATAGATTACTTGGTAAAACAAAGCTACAAATTGAAAAGCCACACTAAGCAAGTACTGGCTGTTTAGTAATAAATTAGAATTGAACATTTAAAGTTAAATATTTTTTATTGTATAGCTAAAAAGTTTATAAAAATTAAATAAAAAATTTATTAACAATGAAACCTAAATATTTATTATATTATTTTAAAATTTTCATTACTTAGACTTGTATAAAAAAATGTGCTATTTGCGTAAAAATCCCGTTAGCTAATACGTAACATTTTCCCCCTTTATATATATTTTTGTTTGTTGGAAAGGTTGGAAGTGGCACACTTAATGATTTAATATCATATAGTGACACTCTTGCCAAAACAGTTGACCACCCCTTTTCTAAGCGATGTGGATGGGATCTAAACTGTGTGTGGTATGCTATTCTAATTTCCACATAATTCCGAATGTAGACATTGATACTCAGTTTAGTTCAATGTATATCGCCCATGTATGGGGAATTAATTATCAAATCCCCTTTTGAGATGGAAAATATGTGTTTAATTAGATTTGAGGATATTAATTATGGAACTATTATATTAATTAAACTTTGCTCTCAGTTCCTTGGGGATTTTAAGTTACACATATGTCATTTAGTTTATTCACGGTTATCTCTGTAGCTGTTGACTCTAGTCCGTCTATAATAGGGGTCAACAACCTATGGCACACGCGGCACTACTCTACAAATTTGTCAATTTTTGAGTGGTTGGAAATTCATAAATTTGTAATGGACCTCATTAACAAACATTTTAGAAATAATGGACAATTAACGAATTACATAAAAATCTGAAAAATATCTAAAGATAAATTTATATCTATTTGCAAATTATTGAATGTCATTTCTGGAGAGATTTAATTGTTTTGAAGAGAGAAAATTGTGCATGTGTATGTGTATATTCTGCTTTCCGTTTTTAGTTCTACATATCTATAAGTAAGAATTTTTTCCCTCTTATGAAAAATATTTCGAGTCCGCAAAGAAATACACTCATGGACCAAAAAACTAGCGCACCAAGAAATAATTGCGGGATCGTAACGAAACTTGACATGAAGGTACATGTCGGGGAGATATGCAAATGATTAGAAATGCAGCTTGAATGCGCATTACGTATACCCGGTAGAGGGTGTTTAACGTCGTTCTCTGCGGAGTATAAAACAGGTAACCAAAGCTTGTTTGAGTGTGCTGAATCGTTTACAAAGGAACAGACATGACATTACACCGTTTTTGAAGACAATATGAGCAGCTGTCGCAGTTTGAGAGGAGGGGGGTGGAATCATCGGCATAATGGAAGCTGGGGGATCAGCTAAGCGAGTAGCTCGTCAATTAGGCCGCTCTTTTTGCGTTATAAGGAGGTGTTGGGACCAGTCGATCCGAGAGATGTCATTTACACGAAGACCAGGCTCACAGGATGCCGTCAACAGACCAGTCGTCGAGAAGACTGCCACATCGTAAGAAATGCACCCGTACAGCCAACTGCTTCATCGACCGCCATCCAGGCACAGGTAGCCCCTTCAGGGTAGCCCCTGTGTCTTCTCGAGCCATACGAAGGCGCCTGGCTGAAGGACATTTGGGATCGCGGTGCCCATTACGTATGCTGCCTTTGACGCCCACCCATCGACGCCTCCTTTTGAAGTGGTGCCGCATACGACGAAACTGGACTGCAGCGGAATGGAATCAGATCGTCTTTAGCGACGAATCCAGATTCAATCTCAGCAGTGATGACTATCTTGTTCGTGTGTGGAGACCCCGTGGTGAACATCTCAATCGTGCCTTCGCTTTATAGCTACACACCGCTCCCACAGCTGATGTGATGGTACGGGGTACCATTGCCTACAATGGTCAGGATCAATATTTCAAACTTGTAAATCGAACTTCTGAATAAATTAAAATTTAACTAAAATTATCAGTTTTCTAAATCTGTTAGCGTCATATTGTTTTAAAACTATTGTGGATTAAATATTTCTTAAATATCGCAGAATGTTAAGCGATAACAAAAACTTGAAAGTCTTAATGTTACGGCTAAGACAAGGGTAAGCGATAAGCTTTACTTCCATACCTTTTTCTATTTATTCCATTATAATGCAATTAATTTATACTAACTTATAGCGTCAAATAATCTCCTTTCCTATTAGAAAGATTTAATAGTTTTGGGCCATAATCAAAAGATAAGTGAGTTGACCAGACACATAGATCATCGCATATTCATTTGGGTCTCTCAGTGAAAAAATAAATCTTTATTTTTGTTTTATGATCATTCTAAAAAATTGCATTTTGTCTATGTAAGTAAAAAGGCTAAAAATTGTTTCACAAATTAAAAAAGTATTTTTTGCTCATGCATCACACCTGAAATTTTGAAAAATAGTGAAATATTCGTTTTTTTTCAATCAACATTTTATTATTACACCTTTTGATGTCACAACGCTATTGTTCTCAATATTCAATTTGGAATAAGAAGTGCGGAAAAAATTGAAATATGTTTATTCTAATGATTTTTTTTGTGTGTTTTTGAAAAAATAGCAAGTTTTCGCAATTTTATTCGACTTTATTTTTTCACTTTTGATGAGCAAAACTTAATAAGTGATAAATATATTTTACATTTCAAACATTTTAATGCTATATGCAGTGCCCATTATTAAGCATAATTTTAAGAAAATATCCTCCAATTTTTTTTTAAATAATGATCTTAAGAGTCATATTTTTTTTAAAAAAATTGTGTTTTGATTTTGATAAAAAAAAGTCGTCTTGATCTTGATAATGCAACCCCTTGATGCAGCACCACATGCTTTTCGAAAGGCTTCTTTCTTAAGTTTAATATAGCGTTCCACCGCTTTGGTGTGATGGGGAAGCTTTGAAAATATCTGTAGTTCTGTTATTTATTACACCATCACTTTGAAGGACAAATGTCACGGCCCCAACTATTGCTCGATCAGAGACATTATAATGATTACCGATTAATAATATTACTTTTAGATTGATTCCCATTTGCCGCGGTTTTATTGTTAGTGCCGTACTTGAGGCTTGAATTGTGCATTAATTTATTATCTAAAATAACAGTTTATTTTGTGTGTGAGTGGTTTCATGTGTTCTGATTTGTAGGTTTCAAGAGTATCACTCGAAGTACTTTGATTAGATTGAGGTGCTTTAATGTTTATTTTCTTTTATTTTTCTAATTATGTATTCAGCTTTTTTAATTTATAATAATTATTATGGTACATATCAGCTATTTGTCTTTCCATATACTCAGAAATCATATGAATGGAAGCTTTTTTGTACACATATTTAATTTTTTTTGTGTCACCGTTTCAGCTGCCTTACAAAAAATCCTCTATTTGTTGTTGGAACGTAGTGACTTCTCATATCCTTTTTAAGAACAAAAAATTAAGACATATTTGTGGGAAATGAAGCTCATTTGACAAAATGTCCATTAGATTACTTAATATTGGCAACTTAAACTGCTTTCTAATTGGGTTTTTTTATATTTATATTTATCATTTTTATTGCATTTTTCTGATGACAGATTGAACATCGAAAAAGCATACGAAAATAAAAGTAAAAATGTTTGCTGAGAAATTAATTGTCGCGTTACTATCTGTTTGTGAACGAATTAAAGTCAAAATAATTTGATGATCTGAGACGGATGTCTCTGCTTTCGTAACAACCTAAATATGACACACGTCAACGGTTAATTACATAAAAGAAAGCAGTACGTCAAATGTGTGAGCTGCTTTAAATACTCCAGTTTTCATTGCCTATTACGTCCGAATTTTCTTAGAAATTTAACTTGAAAGATAATTTTTTAATAAAAATTGGAAAATAAAAGTATGTTTAATATTTATTAGACTTGTTTATTAAAGGTGATTTTTTAAAAAAAATAAACTAATGAAATGTTGATAAATTTCTTAAAAAGAATGTGTTTTTACACATTTTTACGAAACTAAGTATTTTAAAATTGCAGGTTTTAAATTTCTCTCTCTTTCCTGTTCCTAATATCCCAAAGTCAATACATCACTGGTCGTCCTAAGACAACCTCACTGGTGATTAAGCTATCTCCAGTGGTTTCTGTGTTACTAGACACGTAAAACGTGTTTACCATTTATTAAAGGTAACAAATAAAGTAGAATACAATTTCGAAATATTGCTTATTTTACAAAAGAATGAGAGGGTGGGGTAGGGAATGTCCTTTTCAATCTTTTTTACCAAAAAAACTAGCTTCTGGCACCTGAGCCTTTCCTCGATCCTTTCAGTGTCTAAAATATTCGTAAAGCTCTACAGCCAGGGATTTGAGGATGTGATAAAATACCTTGTTCACAATAGTGTTTTATCCATCAATGGCAATATAAACAACTTAGATAAGTGTTAGAAACAGAAATATTTTTAAATGAACTTTTAATTGCGCAACTTACATTTTAAAGAGGATTTCCACAATTCCAGCGCAACTTACTGAAAGTGCCATCTATCAATAAATATTTCAATTATTTTCTTACGGCTAAAATAGTTCTTCCCGTGTGGGGATAACTCTTTCGCAAACAAATTCTAATATACCATTTTCTTCAATTTTATGACTTTTTCAATCTGGTTTCAAATTTTTTTGATGCCCGTTTATCTGTTAAAGTTTTTTATGATGCTGGAATTTTATCATGGATAAGGGTGCAATTCTTGGTAGTTAAATTTGGACACACACACACACACACACACACACACACACACACACACACACACACACACACACATATATATATATATATAATAAATATATATATATATATATATATATGTACAGCTCAAAAATGAGGGGGACAAGCAAAGAAGTGAAGAAAACCTTATGAGACATCCGCGCAGGCATAAAATGGAAAGCATACGTGTATTACAATGTACTGGAAGACTACAAATATTGTACTGGAGCTTTAACTCTTTGGAAAGATGAAAAGAGCATGAAAAGATACTCCTGGGTATCAATTTGGCTACAAGAGAAAGACAAAGATAGTGTTCGAAAATGATGCAGGAGGTTTAGCATGGTGTTTGTCTTCTTTGAACAGCTAAAACTGTTGCTCAATTATTTTTTTATGGATGCGATGAGGTTAACAATAAAACTTTTTGAAATATTTTCCCACTTTTCAAGAAAACACCATCACCGAATCTTTCCCAATTACGGCTCGCTAAAGAGATCTAATGTGACTGCTGAATGAGGTATGGCATGAGGTCTCCGTATCTCGTCTGTGTAACTTTTGGTCGCAAAATTACTATTCCGAATAACATGCCTGTCAGTATGTCAGCTTATCCCGATTCCAGCCCATATTATCAACCCACCTTGTCTGTGCTATGGCCTCTCGCGAATTAACTTGAGGTTATTTCTAATGCCTCTTTCCTTCTATACCAGAACACATCCTTTGTTACACTCCAGCCTGATTTATCAGATCACATCCTTTGTTACACACCAGCCTGATTTATCAGATCACTCCAGTTTATTCCAGCCTGAATCGCAACTCGTCAGTAAGTATCATCTGCTTCCAATCACTTTGCATCCAATGTCGGTTTGGGGGCCGCGGTAGCCCAGTGGTCAAGGTATCGGATCGTGGCTCGCATGGCATGAGTTCGAGCCCAGTATCACTAAAGATCCGCCGTATAGACAAGCGATGCACGTTACATCTGTTTAGAGCTCAAACATTCTCCCATTGGTATAGTGTGGTAGTTTGAAGAGGGGGTGTCAGCTCAGGTGTCGTCATCGTCACTTGACCATGGTTCAAAATTACGAGGACCGTTGCCAAAAGCCCTTGTTTTTTCTAAAAAAGTGTACGTTAGCTAAAACAGTGTGACGTTAATATTCACTCACTCACCCAATGTCGGTGTTCAGTAGTCCTCCTTTTCGAACTACACATTGTTTTGAGGCCAACAGAATACTCGCAATTGGCCTACGTGCGAGAGTCATACACTTTGTTGAAGCTTAATTTGGATGATTTGACTAGATATTCTGTTGCCAAAAACAACTGTCTGCTGCTGAGCTGCATTGGCTGTTCTGTCGGGATGGTTTGTTAACAAAAGATACTAGTCATCATTATCTGTGGTAACAACCGGATGGCCTCGTTCTGGTCGAAGTCTAACGTTACGTGTTTCTAGAAATTTATTCCATAGACTTGAAATGACCCTTTTTGCTACTACAACAGAGTCTGCTACACTTTTTGTGTTTACCTGGATTCCAAATAATTCCCTAAGACATCATAAAATATAATGTTAGAACATTTTCAAATAAGCTCAACAACTAAAAAAAAAAGCTAGGTAGTTACGCTTTACAATTGAAGGTGTAAAAAGGAGCTTTTCTACGAAATCACAATTTATGCACTTTAGTTTTTTTTTTTTTTTTTTGGTCGTCATGAACGCGTGTTCATGTGCTTAAGGAGTTTTCTCTTCTATTTTCTGCTATATTTTATACAGGGGATGTTTTGTTTTACCACTTTATTAATTAGTAGAAATATTTTTGTGACGTTTCTTTAATACTTTTTAGCAGTATATATATATATATACATGATTTAAAAAGTTTCTTTGTAACAAATATCGTTCTTGTTATTTAAATCCTTCCTCGTCCACATAATTATTACATATTAAAAGTTCGAAGGAAGTCCTACTCATACAAATCAAAATAAGAATAAGAAAGTTTTTTTTCTCAGTTAATTGAATTTAGCAGGATAATCTAACTAAAAGAAAAAAAAAGGTATGCAATTTGCACCTGAAAAGTTTTCGGATCCAGGTTTGTGTACAAAATCTAAATCTCTCTCTATCAATGTTATTCTAAATATAATCTAAGTTAAATCTGAGAACAAACATTGGTGTGTATGTGGTTGATGTTTATTCCTCATCAAGGACCTTTTATGCAAAATTTAGACTGATGCTCATATTCCCAAAATTTTCATTTATTAATCTCTTATTTCTTTAGAGATGATATTTAAAGAAACGTATGCATTATAGTAAGGACACACACAAAAAAGAATTGTAGGAATTGTTACTTAAAATGGTGTTATTTTAAGTCCTTTTTAAGAAATAATTTTTAAGAACAAATATAAGCTGTTCAATTAAGCTAACCACTATCAAAATTTGATCCCTATCATAGGTTTCCCTTTCAGCAGACAAATAAAATACTTTTTTTAAAACATAGTTACAATTTATTGGAAGTAGTTTCAATTTTTCAGCAAATATATAAAGGCTTTTAGTGTAATCGGAAGTTGAACTCGAATAAACCTTAACATTGTTAGCCACAAAGCCAATAAGTATCATCTGATTGTAAATTTAAATTTGATGAAATGACCTCAGGGTAAGAGATATTATAATTCTTACAAAAAATAAGGCACATTATCTTAGTTATTGTATGAAATTGCTTAAAAAAACAGTGATTGTTAAATCTAAAGGTTAAAACACTTCTCTATTTTTATACAGAACATACACAAAAAAATTCATTTAATTATTTTCAAAACTTTTTTAACAATCGCTTGCCCATTTGAGCATTTTTAAAAAAACACATTGCGAGTAAAACGCGTTTTAAAGTATGACATCTTGCTTAAAGTAATGGTATTGCTTTTACTAAAACACTTGTAGTTTTTGTTCTGAACAGAAAATAATAAACTTTGTATTTTTAAAAGGCTAAAATAAAATGGCCTATAAAATAAAATCATAAAAAAATTGTCAATTTTTGGCAAAATTCACAATTTTAGGATAGTTGGATACTTTAAAATTAGCGAGCATATTTTTGTTAAGTAGAGATGGGTCAGAGCATATTTTTCGGAAATCAACATTCAGGAGGAAATATGGTTGCGTAATATGTAAATATACTTTAGTTAAAACAATTAAACTCCCTTTATTTTATTCTCAAGATGCAAGTGCTGTAAGAATATGTTTCAATACAATTGAAACCTTAATGCTTGGAGTTAGATATCAACAATTTCTTTCGACAATATATAGTCATACAATATTATGAAATACCCAGTGAAGCTGGTGGGTAATGTATAGTGTATGTTTATATGCTATAGCGAGAGGGACAAAGACAGTAATTATCGCAAATTTTTAATGATTATTAAGAAATAATCACCAACATATCGGGATAAAATCTATTCTGTGAATTAATTAGTTCTTATTTACATAAAGAGGTAAATTACTGCTTTTAATGCTGATTTATTTGATTTTGGGAAGCCATAGATTGTAGTAACCCGCATTATGGAGAAGTTAGACTCGCAGTGTGATTAAATTAAAGTGTTCCTTCATTTGAAGGGTTACTGCACACGGTAAATCTACTAGTGAATGAAGTATGTTTATAGAAATGAAAGCTTCTCATGTAACACTATTGTGAGATGGAAAAAAGAAATTTTCGAAACGATCACATGTTCTGCGATTACTATCGAAGGAGTTTAAAACCGTCGTGTATGAACAATGCTGCCACAGAGAAGAAACTGGATGACTTTATTCCATTAGGCCAAAGAGGAACCATTCTAATAATCATGATTGAGACTGATCTTAGAAAAGCAGTGTGTGTAAAATTTTTCACAAAGAACTATATAGGTCAGTTGAGACAGAACGCTGATTTCCGTGATTCCTGACTTTTTTCATTAGAAAACAGGCCGTTACCTGTCAAGAGAAATTTTGACTGTTTCAAAGCAAAAGGAAGACTTTTTTATTTACTTGGTATCTACGAATTTATCAATGTGATCCAGAGACCAAAGAAATGAGCCCGGGGAGGAAGTAGAATGATTCCCTTCGTTAAATTGTGGAAGTCAGAAGGGAAGGTCACAAAGTCTTTTTAGGACTGTCGTTGAGTCATCTGTACAGAATACATGCAGATGGGCCAGACCATCAACAATGTCTATTTCTGCATACAGTTAAACAAATTCGATAATTCTCTGATCAGGAAACAGTGCAGGACAGCGCTTCTCCAACTTTTAGTATTTGTGACCCAATATTTAATCATTATTTTCATCGCCCCCGCCTTCCATACAATAACAATGTACTGAATTCTTTAATACTATACTTTGACGCTAAAGCTATAATACAACTTTAACCTCTTAAGTGTCACAGGCGTATACAGGGTGTTCCGAAAAATTGTGGACAAAATGACAAGGCAGATCAGTCATACAACAAGGATCAAAGATCGCATAGGAACATGGGGGTCGCAAACGCCTGTAGAGGGCACTAGAACCACGAGAGGGCGTTGCGGTGCAGACACGAGCCGAGCAAAAAGAGATTGAATTCATTCGAGTTGTGGATGCGTTGGGCGTAACATGGCTAATTACACGCACCGCGAATTGGCTGACATGCATTTAGTTTACGGCATGGCCAACTGCAATGGACGAGAAGCCTTGCGAATGTATCGTCAAAAATATCCTAGTAGAAAGATGCCTAGCCGCTCATTCTTTGCCACTATTCACCGAAGATTATGTGAAACCGGCTCGTTAGACGTGCACAAGCCAGATTCAGTTCGCCAACGAATATCTCGGACAGTTGATGCTGAAGAAAGAGTTGTCCACGCACTTCAGCGTAATCCTTCAACAAGTATACGAGTTGTATCCCGAGAGACCCATATTCCCCAAACTATCGTCTGGTGACGAAGGACGTACACGACGAAGGACTTTACCCATATCATTTACAAAGCGTCCAGGCACTTCAACCGGGAGACTACAGCAGTCGTATGGATTTTGCGCGGTGGTATCTGCAAGAAAAGTCTTCCAACCGACATTTCGCAGCAAGTGTTCTGTTCACATATGAGGCTGCATTCTCATTAGATGGTGTGATGAATTGTCACAACTTGCATAGGTGGGCAAATGAAAACCCGGATGCTACACGTCCGCACGCCAAACAACGAAGATTTTCCGTTAACGTGTGGGCTGGCATTGTAGGAGACTGTTTACTTGGTCCGTAGATTCTACCAGACAGACTGAACGGTCCCACGTATCTAACATTCTTGCAAGAGGTTCTGCCAGACATGCTGAATACTAATATTCCGATGCCTATTCGTCGATGCATTAAATTTCAACACGATGGCGTTCCCGCACATTTCAGTAGAGACGTCAGAGCACATCTGAAGGCTACTTTTCCTGGCGGCTGGATTGGTCGCGGTGGACCAATTGCATGGCCACAACGATCACCAGACCTGTCTCCCGTGGATTTCTTCTTATGGGGCTTTTTAAAAAGACTTGTGTATGAAACACCTGTTGAAACGCCAGAAGACTTGGTAGGAAGAATCGTCGAGGCAGCTGGATGTGTTCGAGATACACTTGGTAACTTTGAGAAGGTGCGCAATTCCATGCAACGTCGATGCCAGGCATGTCTCGATGCATCTGGTTAACACTTTGAGCACCTCTTGTAGGCGCAACATTTGGCATGCATAATTCGCATCTGTGTAGGTAATTATAAATAAAATGATCTGTAATGATTTTGTTTCTTCTCTTTGTGTTATGTATTATTTTCGACGCCCTTTAGCGGCTCCGCATCGCAGTTGCGACCCCATGTTCCTATGCAATTTTTTATCCTTGTTGTATGACTGATCTGCCATGTCATTTTGTCCACGTTTTTTCGGAACACCCTGTATAAGCGTCTCCCTCAGACAAAGTGTTAATTGCCCCGGACGTACATATGCGTCTTTCCAATGTACGATCTTTTCTGTGCACTGCTATCCATAGAATTATTCCGAAGGTTTTGGAATTTAATAAAAGGACCTTGACAGACAGTATTTGCGAAGGATTTAATTATATAAGAGAATTTGCTTATTTATTCCATTTCTCCCCCCCTCCTCCCCAATACATCACATACGCACACCTTCGTAGAAAATGGTGGTATTAAGGAGAGAATCGCGTAACTTTTAAACGGTAGTTAAGGGATTAATTACAAACCGAACAAATTATCAAGATAAGTGTCAATTTTTGAATATAATTTTATATATGACAAGTCCATGGAGTCACTGGTAATTACTAAACTTGTTCTTAACTTAGTATTGTTAAATTAATTATAAAATACATTGTGCAGTATTGATACATTCATAAGTGTATTATATCATTGTAAATGCGTATTTTATTATTTTTTTATGTAAAAATTTATTTTGTTTGTTTAGTTTCTGTAAATTAATAATTTTTTAATAATCATTTGTTTTCGACATTTTAATATGCTCGCGCCCTTCTCGAAGCCTCACAGTTTTAGAAACGCTGCAGTAGGACTATCATAGGGAATATCTTCTTGCTGACTAAGGACCTGCTTACTCATTTCGAACTGAGTGAGTGAGAGTCTAGATCGCAACAAGAGGGCTATTGGCGATTTATTTAGGTCAAGTGACGAGGATGACACCTGCGTTGCGACCCCTCTCTTAACTACTCACAGATTTAACGTTCATCAGCTCCTCTCTACGACGGTGGGTTTTCAGTGACATCAAGACTCAAAAGTGTGACACTCCGGCTATGAGTTCATGACCATAACCACTAGGTTACCTCGGCTCACTCATTGAAAAGTGTAATTGAGATATCAAAATAAAATTGCTTTGATTCTCTTTTCTGTAGATTTCACCCTAAGTGACTTTTTCTTACTCCCAGAATTGAGAAACCCATTAAGGGGTCGTCAATACAAATGACGTCATTTAAGAGATGAGACAATGACTTTGCAATGACGGCCTTCAAAGGTCAAGAAATGCTGGAAAAAATATATATGCTGGATAACGACAATGTTGATAAGTGTTAAGGGTAACAAATAAAAATTGGTTTTTATCTCGATTATTTTTGCCTTACGCTATGAATTTGAGCATATATGAAAATAAAAAAAAGATATTTCAAGTATTCATATACGTCAAGAAATAAAATAATAATATTTCGTAGATTATAGATTAACCCCTTAAGCTGTCAACCCTTCCTCCCAAATGTTCCAAGAAAGACACATTTTTTATTGGACATAACTAAGCACGATACACTAATGTGCAAAAATTAAGGACGAAGTCGAAAAATTAGCATATCAGCTGAACGAAGAGGCAGAGCGGACAGAAAGAGCAATCAGGAGATTAAGTGAGGTGATGTACGGTAGTACATGCGCAGATATGCAGGTAGATGTAATGGGGGAGTGTCTGAGTAGTAAAGAATGTTGTCGGTGTAAGATTAGTATTTCTGGCAAAGTGATTGCACACCGTATATCAGTTAAAATCACACCGAGTTGCTGCCTCAGTGAGAAATGGCGAATAACCAATCTGTTAGACGACATCTGGATGCTTTTACCCGAGGTCGAATCATTGGGAAGTTGGAGGAAGGTCGCAGTGTGACAAGTGTGGCTGCAGAGTTCGGAATTGCTCACAGCATCGTTTCACGAATTTGGAGACAATTTCAAACTACAGGAACAGCTATCCGGGGGTTCAGTAGTGGTCGTCCACGAGGAACCACACCCGCAGATGACCGGTATATTGCCTTACAGGCCAGAAGAAACAGGCGGCAGACAGCGGGAGAAATCGCTAGACACACGACACAGGCGACTGGACGACCGATATCGCGTTTTACCGTGGCCAGAAGACTGCACGGTGGTGGTCTGTTTGCACGACGCCCTGTACGGTGTGTACCTCTAACGCCTGCCCATCGGAGAAGGCATTCTCTGTGGTGCCGGGAATACCGGAAATGGAGAGACAATGAATGGGGACGAGTACTCTTTACAGATGAGAGCAGATTCAGTCTGAGTAGCGATTCTCATCGCATACTCATCTGGAGAGAGCGGGGAAGCCGCAATCATCCCTCGAACATCATTGAAAGGGACAGGTATGGAGGGGGCGGTGTTCTCGTTTGGGGAGGCATCATGCTTGGTCGTCGTACAGACCTTCACATCGTCGACGCAGGTTCAGTCAACGGGACCCGTTATTGTAACGAGATTCTTCTTCCATATGTGCGTCTTTTTAGAGGCGCTATGGGTCCGCAGTTCCTTTTCATGGACGACAATGCACCATGTCATCGCACAGTAGCTGCCGAACAGCTCTTAGAGAGTGAGGATATTGAACGTATGGATTGGCCGGCACGATCTCCGGATCTCAATCCCATCGAGCATGTATGGGATTTTCTAGGCAGACGCTTGGCAGCGCGTACCTTACCACCAGTAACGATTCCGGAGCTTCGATTGGCGCTGCAAGACGAATGGGCAGCAATGTCTCAACAACTCATTGACACCTCATTCCAGCATGGGCAGACGCTGTGAAACCTGCCTAGCAGTCAGGGAGATCATATCCCCTACTAAATACCGGATATTTCTTGCTGGACACCCATCACAGGGATGTTTCGGCTTTCAGTCGCATTGCGCTCCATGCTACTTTTTCAATAAAGCTTCTTTTTATCCCTCTGATTTCTCTTTAGTAAGTGTTGCTTACATTACTCATGTCCTTACGTATTGGGATTTTACGGTATTAAATGTGTTGATTTGGAATGCTTTTGTACAAAGTTATATTGAAAAAACCGTCTCGTCCTTAATTTTGCACACCAGTGTACTTATAGAATGTAAAAATCGTAGAATTTTATTTTTATTTCAATTTTGGAAGAAATTCAATTTTAAAGTTTTCCACCTTTTTTTAATTTTATAATTGTGCAGCACAAAAAAACCCTAAACGTTTAGCTTTTACAAGTACACTCTGTATATGCTATGAAAAAATGTTTCATATATCTTAAAAAAATTTCTTTCATACTTACAAAAAAATTTTATGTTCGTACCTCTTTTTCAAACGGTTGAGGATTTTGTATGTGTGTGTATGTATATGCACCCACAATTTACAGCATGGTGTAAATACTAAGTCTTACATTGCGACGGAGGCAGACATAATATCGATATTTTTGGATTATTTTCTATTTTCATTTCTTCGCTAAAAATAAAATACACATTGTCTTGTGAATCCTTGTTCTTTATCGAATATCTTACAGAATTTAAATTCCTGCCTTCAAAGAAAAAAATTCTCGCTTTCACGATAAAAAAAATCCCGGATGAGAAGTATTTCAGAACCATAGACATACAGCATCTCTTAAAAATACTGGCGCGCGTGTATAATCTCACCATAAGAATTAAAAATCTGTGCGAACCAAAGATAGAAAGGAAAAAAAAAAAATCAGTGCCAGTACAGGGTACGAGCAAGCCAGTTGTGGCCAGCTTTCAGTTGCCCGTACTGTGTATGGGCAAACCAATTAAGGGGTTAATAAGTTTATCGTGTTTAGTTGGTTAACATATTATAAATGGATATGCTATTTTTATATGTAACGTTATTTATCCCAAATGATCTGTAAATGGATCCAACATTGTGCGTGCTTAAAATTGTATTTCTTTGCAACATTTTCGGAGATTCATAAGCCTTAAATCACTTATTTAAAGTATTTCAAAAGAAAAATATATATTCCATTTCCTTGCTATTCAAATTTTATATCAAAGGTGTTGTACTCTTTTAAAAAAATTCAGAAATGCTTCTCAGATTGAATTGTCTGCTACTTTAACAATGGATGGATTTAACTTAGACGTTTCGGTATATAATCATAGAAGTAATACAGTAGATATTTCTTAGAATTTCTGTATACACCGATTTGTAACACATTTATAAAGCTTATTTTCGAAAAAAAAATGTTTAAATAAATTACATTTTACAGTTATTTCTTTCTTTTATACTTCGCTACATTCAACCTATATACCAGGAAATAGTTTTAACAAGTGACAAAAACGAATTGCTTTTTTTGCATGACAATGTTTTTCTAGATCAAAATTTCATTTATTTAACTTAGTTCGTGATATGTATTCCGCTTGTTAAATTGGCTATGTTGACTTTTCCATCAAAATCAAAAACCAAGTTGATTTATTTAGTTAAATATCTCGCAACAATTTCTGTTTTCCAGGCGAGAAGAGCAACAAGTAAAAGAAGACGTATTGATTAAGTGTTATTTCATAGGACCAGGAAGTGGGATTACAGATGTCATAGTTTTTTTCCCCTTAAGACAGGATGTTTAAATTAATAGATGGAAATTATCCTGCTTCTTCTAATAATTAACATGATGGATTTAGCAAATTGTTTAAAAATTCATAACGGGCTTAACTTGAATATAGCTAAGACATAATGTGGTCACAAATTTCATTTACTTAAAAGAATAATTTTAAACAGAGAGAGTGAGTTACATTAACGTGGCACACAATAAAACAATACCAGAGCTATTGGCGATGGAGCTCGTAATTCTGAGCCTCAATTAGTGATGATGATGAGCCCTGAATGATTAAACGGATCGAATTTGTATTGTTATTTATGAAGGGTGACAAGAAATTGTAAGTTTCACTCGTTATTTACTTAGAGACTAAAAAAAATACTTATATATTAAGAAAAGAAGGAGCGTTTCCGATTCAGTTGCTTCAAATAGGTGTATAAAGTGCTCATCGTGAAAATATAATATTTTGAATTCAAACTAAAAAGCATTTTTAAACATTAATTGAAAGTTAAAAAGTTAATAGCTTGTAATTATCGTGATTTTAAAGAAAATATATATGATAGGAAATCTTCTTATATAATATTTAAGAAAATTATTTGAAAATGTAATTAGAACAAGTTTTACAATCATTTTTTAATTTAAATAATCCAAAGTCTTTAATCTCTCATCTGGTTTGCCCGTACACAGTACGGGCACCAAAAGCTGGCCACAAATTATTTGCCCGTACTTCTTTGCGGGCACTGATATTTCTTTCTTTCTATCTTTGATTTGAACATATTTTTAATTTCTATAGTGAGATTATTTGTGCTAGTACTTTTAAGAGAATAAGTTTGTCCATGGTACTGAAGTACTTTGAATCCGCGGTTTTCTTTGTGGTGAAAGTGGGAGGATTTCAGTGAAGGCAGAAATTTAGATTCTTGAAAATATTTGTGATAAAGAACAGGGATTAAGAAAGCAATTGGATTAAACAGGGATTGGGAAGGCAATGTACAATTTGCTTCTTGAGAAGGAATAGAAATGGAAATCCAAAAGGGCCGCGATATTATTTGTGCCTCCATTGTATAATCTAAGTAGGATATCATGCTTCAAATTGTGTGTTCATATATATATATATGACACAAAATCCTCACATGTTTAAAAAAGAGGTATGAACAAGAAATTTTTTGTAAGTATGAGAGAATTTTTTTAAAGATATATGAAACATTCTTTATAGTATGCAGAGTGCACTTATAAAAAGTAAACGTTAAGGGTTTTAGTGTTCCATAACTATAAAATAAAAAACAGTATGGAAACTTCAAAACTGAAAACTAAAATAAAATTCTTATCTTCGCATTCTGTGGAGTATTGTGCTTAGTTATATGCAATAAAAAATGCCTTTTTATCACCCTTTTATAAGTTTCTCTTGCACGTAACGAAATCTTCCAGCTCAATTTTTAGCCATATTAAGAAAAAAGGCCAGATTAATTCGAAATTTTACTTACTTTTCCAGGACCTATGACAACACAATAATTTAATAATTTTGTTCCATTGTCATGATTAGGATTATTAACGATTTCCCTTTTTTAGAACCTACCCTATATCTGACAAATAATTTAAGATCCCATTTCCATATTTGGCGACTAATTCTAGATTTGGCGAATAAAATATTAAATTACAAATTAGTTCAATTAACTATAAGGGTGTTTTTTTAAAAACTATAATTTCTTTGGAACATTTTGTGTTAAAAAAAACTGTCCACTTCAGGGGTTAAATGATACCCATTAAAACGTAATGTTTGATAATTTAACTAAAAAGAAAAAAAAATATTGTCCTACATTTAATATTTATTTACAGAGTGAGTTTGTAGCACTATTTAATGTGAATCTCATGTATAATTTAAGTTTTAAAAAATAGGTAATTAAAAAAAAAACAAAATATTTTTTTGTCAAACAAAACAAGCATGAGCAATGTATTTCAAGGAATTAGTTAATTATAAACAAGTACGTGCAGAGAATTTTAACTTTTCTTCATTTAAAGGAAAGTTTACGAAAAATAGAAAAATATATCAATAGAATAAGTAATTCAAAAGAGCACAAACTTTTCCTCTTTTTCTACATTACAGTAGTATATATCACCAACTTTAAGACACTCGAATTACATTGTATCCTTTGAATTTAAGGGGAAAAAAACGCTTTCTTTTGTTGTGATTTGAATAAATTTGTTTTTTCCTAAAAGAGGAAACAAAATCTCTTTGAAGAGCCAAAACCCATCTTACACACACACACACACACACAAATCCCGAGAAAATAAAGTGGTTTTTTGTTTCAGTAGTGCTACAGAAAGCTACTCAAGTAAAAAAAAATATCTTCGAGAATAAAATCTCATTATCAAATACTTCCCAATACATTTAAAATTTTAAGATTTATTTTATTTTTGTGTTTCGATTACACTGTTTCGCGAAGAATATTTTTAATACGATAACAATTCCTTACTTCATGGCAATTGATTTTCATGTACCGTTTAATTATAAGATTTTTGTAATTGGATACTTTCAATTTGTAAGGATCATTTAAAATAGCAGCTGAGATTTTGAATATGACTAAGTTAATTAACAAGAATTATTCAATATCAGCATGTAACCATGATAACGAAGTAGTCATGGTCGTTATTTCTTAGCCGGCATTTTTTTTATGGAATCATGATAATCCTCCAACCAGCGATTCCCAAACTGTTGGACGCACCCTCTGAGGGGTGTGATAACCCTACCTGGGGGGAGGGGGTGAGCATGTCGAAATTAGAAGATTATTTTAAAAAAATATTTATTTACTGAAACATAATAAAAAATAAAATACTCATTTACACTGATGTAATATACTAATAAATGTACCAATACTGTAGAATGTATTTGATAATTCATATACATTAAGAACAAGTTTAATAATTACTAGTGCTCTCATGGGCTTGTCTTGCAGAGAAACGTTTTTCAAAAGAAGGTTTAATATTAGAAAACTGATTCTCTAAGTTATTTTTTTATATTTATCTGAGATCTATGTTTCGTCTTCAAAGCAGCCACCGCAAAAAATCCGGTCTTACAAAGGTAGGATGTTGGGTGAGTGAATATTAAAGTCGGGCTGTTCAGATACTCGAGGGCTTTTGGTGACGGACCTCGTAACTTTGAACTACGGTCAAGTCACGAGAAAGACACTTGAGCTGGCCCTCCCTCTTCTAACTACCACACTACACCATCGGGAGGACGTTTGCGCTCTCGATAGATTTAACGTGCGTTGCTCCCTACACGGCAGGTCTTCAATGGTACTAGGCTCGAACTCATGACAGGCCGGCCATGAGTCCGCTACCATGATCACTAGGCTACTGTGGTCGCAGGTAGGATGTTGGAAATGCTAACAATATGTGCAATGTTTTTGGTTTTATAGTGCAGAAAATTCATCATCAGAATTCGAAAAATGATTTATTACTAAATTGCCTTTTGATTTCGCCACCAAAGCAACCGATACTATTCAATTTTTCTAATGGCATTTGTACCTTTAGAAATGACTAATTGTGGAAATAAATATTCAATTTAATTAAAAATTATTTTGGAACCTGTTCCAGTTTAAAAATTAGACAGGAAAAGTAACATAATACTTGTCCTATTACTTAAAAGTAACTTACTTAAAATATATCTATTACTTAAAAATAAAATATCTATTACTTAAAATTAACTTAAAATACCTATTACTTAAAATTAACTTAAAATACCTATTAATTAAAATTAACTTAAAATACCTATTAATTAAAAGTAACTTAAAATACCTATTACTTAAAAGTAACTTAAAATACCTATTACTTTAAAGTAACTTACTTAAAAAATATTTATTACTTAAAAATAAAATATCTATTACTTAAAAGTAACTTAAAATACCTTTTACTTAAAAGTAACTTAAAATATCTATTACTTAAAAGTAATTTACTTAAAGTATTTATTACTTAAAAGTAATTTACTTAAAGTATTTATTACTTAAAAGTAACATATATAAAATCTAATACTTGCCTTGGTAATTTGCACGGTTTATATAATTAAAGTCGTCCAGTAACTTTTGCACGTCAAAGTACATTATTATATCATCCAATACATTGTTATTGTATGGAGGAAGGGGCGATTAAAATTATGATTGAAAATTGGATCACAAATATTGAAAGTTTGAGAAGCACCACATCTAAGACCCATTGTGCAGAACAGCTGATGAGCATTGAATCTCTGGAGGCTAAAAGTTCTTATGTTGCCGATGTGGGGAAGTTTTGAGAGTTGTGTCAGCTCAGCTGTTGTCCTCGTCACTTGACCATCGTTCGAACTTTTGAGATCCGTCTCCAATAGTCCTCGTGTAGCTTCGAAATGCAACAGCAGTTAACAATAAATCAGTAACAGTATTTCTAAAATAATCTTTTGTGGATCGTAATATTATATTACTCAGGATTTGCTTAACTTATTCAAACATTTTTTTTTTAATTAAAGACTAAAACTTATGTAGAAACTTAAAAGATCTTTCAAATTTTTCTTATTTTTTTCTGAAGAATATGAATTTATTTGGGTATAAAGTCAGACTTGAGCGCATTCAGTAATTTTAATTTTTTATCTCATACTATGCTAGTTGCAATAAAATTTGTTCTAATAATTGTGAAACATACTTATTTTTTGAAATATTACAAAAATAACTTATTCCTAACTTTCTTCACAATATTTTTGAACACTTTTTTATTAAGTAAGATTTACATTTTACTGAATAAGAATTGCGATACATAGATTTGTGTTTTAAAGTAATATGGAAAACATTTCCCAATTTCTAGATTTATTTACGTAAATAGCTTATGTTCCTTTTTCCATCAATATGAAGTTTAATGGAAGCTTTTGTTAGCAGACTCATACGAATGACATTTAAATTCTTAAATATTTCAAAAGAATTCTAAGCTATATTGTATTTATATGCTATATTTAATGTTATTCATTGGGACTATTTTGTGGAACGGAAAACTACGACAATTGCAATTTTAACGTAAGCTTCTATTTATATAAGAATTAGGTATTATTATGCGTAAGAAAGTGCGAAGCTAAATAATGTAAGCTCTGTATTTACATATTGAATGAATTTATCGCTACAAAGTTAACAACGTTTTATAAATACGTAGAAGTGAAATAGTGGAATAGCAATTACTCCTTTTGTTTAGTGATCTTGACATCTTTTAAGTTGAATTTTTTTTTTAAAATTCCTGTTACACGCTAATATTTATTCAAAAAGAGATGTTTAAATATCATCAAATTTTAAAATAAATTTTAAGCAATAAGGAGTAAAAAATATTTTGAAAATTTATAGAAACTAATATTAATAGTTTAATATCGTGTTAAAACGATAATGTGGCACTAATTTAATTTCTTCTTAAATTTAAGCTGCTTTAGTATAATTTCAAATTAAAATCATTACAACATTTTCGCCTGTAACAAGTTACTGTTTATCGACAGTTATACGAAGATGATTAAAATTTGAGGAAAAATTAAAGGAAAATACACGATAAAAATATGTTATTTTACATTTTAAAAATTATTAAATTTTATTTGATTTATGTGTATGTATTCCATAATCATTATGGAGTACGATATTCATATATTCAGAATAATTGCTTGGGAAAGCCTGTAAATATTATTTGGCATGTAATTGTAATTCATTTAATTTAAAAGTTTGTAATCATAGTTTGAAATTGTTTAAGCAAGAAAAAATTCTTCTCAATATTCTGAGTTTGGAATGTAGTTTTCCAATCAGTTATAAATAAATTATAAATATTTTCCTATTAAAAGCTGTTTGAAAATTTATTTAATTTGTTTTTAGAAATATTATAATATATATAAAGAATACGTTTTGATAAGAACAGGAAATGGATGATTTATTTATTTTTATTTACTCTCGGAAAGAAAATATGCAACTATTTGAAAACAAAGCTTAATGTTAAATGTTCTTTCTTAAAAAAGAGAGTTAAAATCTATCTTAAAAGAGAGTCATATGACAAAATGTTTCAATGAATATTGAAAGTATACAGCAAGTATACAGTAAACCGAAAATGTACAGTCACGCAGTAGAACATTTCTATTGAAGACTTATTACCGTTGTAGCCTAGTTGTTGCTGTCACGAACCCATGACCAGTGTGTCACAGTTTCCGAAACCTGGTGTCACTGAAGACCCGTCGTGTAGAGGAGGCCTATGCACAAATCTGCCGAGGCTAAATGTCCTTCCGTTGCTGACGCCAGATCAAATATTGTCTTCATCATTTGACCGAGGTTTAAAATTACGAGGTATGTCGCCAATAGCCCTCGTGTTGCTTTATAGTCGGTCTTTAATATAACTCTCTCTCACTCTATTGATAATTTGTTACAATTCTTGTAACGAAATTTCTTAATACAAAAGCTTAATACAATTACTTAATATATTACCTCAGATGAATACACTTCATTTTTCGTACAAAAATAAGATATTTGGGGGTTATTCTTTGTTCATGCTCTTTCGTTTAATGATCTACCCATTTAATTACATTCATATAATTAAAGGGTAAAGTGTGGGCGCTTGAAGGTTGCATGATAAAAATAAATTAGCAATTCTTCGCATTTATTCAAAATTTATTTAAAATATTTTCAAATTTTTTCCAATTAGTTTTGAAATATTATTTTTATACAATCAAATGTATTTTGAAAATTTAAAACCATTCGGACATTTAGAAAAATATTTTTTCATACATTTTATGTAGTAATAGTTATATTCAGTATTAATTCAACTAATCGCTCTACTAACTCACTTATAGTCAACACGAAAACTATACATGGAGAGGGGTTGACTTACAAACAAAATGATTTTGAAGCATTGAGAATGCTGTTTATCATCGTAATTTTCGAAAAGATGATACGCAAATTGATTTTTCCATTTAAGTATTTTCATATAAAAAATCTTAGAAATTATATATATTCAATATTTTAATGAATTTCATGAATATTAATGAAAAGATTACAGTACCCTATTTGATATAAATTTCTTTGATATCCAAGGTATTCGTACAGCTTTGAAAATGCCATTCAAAATCAAATTAATAAATGTAATACTGAATTTGGCTTTGGCTACTATCTTTTTTCGTATCAATAAATAAAACTACAAGGGAAGTTATTTATATTAATAAATAAATAAACAAGATGAATATTTTACCGCTTAAGTACAGAAATCAGTTAATCTGCAAATTAACTAGGTGGTCTGAACATTAACTAGAGTGATCCATTAATGTACGGAAAATTGTTTCTTTGCTCAAATTATTTAGGTAATCTGCGAATTACCTTGGTAATCTGCACAATACCTACAAAGCACTCGTTGAAGAGAAAATAAGACCTTTCGTGGGACAACAGCAACGTTTCTGTATGTTTAAATTAAATGTTGTTTTTTTTATATTTATTTTTTATGTCTAAAAAAATCAAATCAATGCAAACGAACAATCATCATAAACTATTGATAGAATCAATCATCCATTAAATGAAAAATCACAATATAAAGAATCAAATGGCTAAAAATATTATTGCAAGTACTGAAATTTACATAATGTTATTTGTTTATTTTTTTGCGCGTAAAGAATCACGTTAATACACTCTGTTTCAAAATATTTAAGATGAATTATTCTGGGATGAATCAACGTTTTTAGTGAAAATTCCTAACAAAAAGGAAATGAGGGCAACAAACTTTTGAACTTTAACGATACAAAAAGCGCTAATGTAAAAAAAGATTACCTAGTTAAAATGCGAAGAGCTCTTGATTCCGCACTTTAACGGAGCAAATCAGTTAAACTGCATTTAACTAGGTAATCTGCTCATTAACGGCTTTCGAGCTTTAACGGGAACAAATATATAATAAGTGATACATATTGCATAATAAAACACATCTGTTGCACAATCGTGGGTCATACAATAATTAAAACAGAGACTTAATTATTCAATTCCTACTCCATTAACTCACTCTCTCCCTATATATATATATATATATATATATATATATATATGTATATGTATACATATCGTTCAAATTTTCAATCATCAATAAAATACTTTCTGTTTATCCAATCAAGTTCAAATAAATTTTTTAAAACTTGTAATAGATGACACTTGATGCTAATACAGTTTTTTTTCAAATATTAATTCAATAATTAAATTAAATTAATTGAATTAACTACCGGTTTTAGAAACCACCTTAGATTTGTCTCCATTGTTGTAACAATGTAACTATTAAAACAATGAACAATGACAACAGTTTTGTGAAAAACCGGTTTTTCAGCCAAACTAGTCAAACCGTGTTTGCATAGTTACAACACAATGGAGATAAATAATGCTCTTTTTTCAATTCCTACTATTAGTTCACTCTCTACCTATATATATATACATACCTATATCTTGTTCAAATTTTCAATCGTTAATAAAATACTTTCTATCCATTCATTCAAAGTATGAATTGACTTAATTTTTTTTTTTATATTACTTGTAGATGGGTAGATAACTAATATATTGCGTTATTACGTCGCGCAATTTTAAAAATTCCTCTAATAAGTAATTAAACAAATTTTTAGATTCCCATAAATATCATATATAAGATACTACCTTTTTTGTTTACTAATTCAATGCAAGATACCGGTTTCATTCATTATAAACTTGCTAGCATCTTAATTATGTACAGAGCAAGAAAGTTTGAGTAGCTGTTACAGTATATCTAATTACCTAGAGAGGCAATATTTCGTTTCTTCTGTGGATGTATTAAGTTGCTGCATTTAAATTTTGCATAATACTGGCGTTAAAATTGGATCAGTGTAACACTACATGTAATACTTTTTCTCCTGCTGAGGAGTGAGCCTTCCTTGGGGTAATTCATTTTCCGTCTAATCAGTTTTCTTAACACGTGAAGTGACAGACCAGAAGATGCATAAAATCGATCAACATGGCATTTTTATGAAACCTGCCCTAGACATTGAAATTTTTAGTAAGGTTTCTAGCATATACACTGTTACAAAACTTAATGCCTAACGAATAATTTAATACTTGGAAGAAGTAAGCCTCAACAGAAATGAAATTATTTTAACAAATTCAAGCCTGCTTTATATCATTATTGTCTTTCATCAAGTAGTTTCGTACGAATAAAGATTTCTTCAAGTATTAAGTTAAGGGGACACAGTACAATTCATTTGACAAAAATCGGTCCAAAAATCAAATCTAATTTTTTTTAGTCTTAATTATTTTTAACATACTTTTCTGCAAACCCACAAAAGTTTAAAGTTTAAAAAACGCAGAGTGTTGTGATAACTTTTACGTTTGTTTTTATTCATATCCCAATTTTCAAATCAAATCTTTAAACTGACATATCTCGGAGGGAAAGATAAAATAACTAGTTTCTCTTCAGTTAAAAGGCTAAGACTTTATTTTCTATTGTGCCTAATACTTGGAATTTTTTTTCACTTGTTGCTAATAGTACATGAAATAAAAGTTAGTATGCATTTTTCAATCAAAGCAATACTTATTTTTTGAAAAGATAATTGAATTTAGAATTTACACATTTTTAAAAGAATTTTTAATAAGCATTGATAAAAATGAGTGTTGTACGAACACCAATCATGTTATCACAAAACTCGTAGCAACTTTTGTTATATATAGTTTGACGTACTTATAAGTCATTTTTCATATATGTAAGTTAATTTTTGTAGGAGGAGTAGCATTTTAAAATCACTTCATTAGTTTCAAGTATATCCCTTAAAAAATTAAACGGTTAGCTTTTTATGAAATTTTGAGCACAAAGTCTGTTTTACATCGTACATACACTTAGGAAGCAACAACTATTCACTATTAGATAATAGGCATGCCCCAACAATATATTACTCTCTGCCATAATATACAAGTATAATAATGAGATTAGAATTCTATAAAATCCGTTTTTCAAGATTACTACTAGTTTCAAGAAAGATCCTCTCCTACTGAGTGATGAAAATTTTTAATAAAAATTTTCTTCATAACTCAGAAATGTTTTTTTTTTGTAGAAATATATTTTTTTAAATAGAGAGATGATGACATTTTAAAACTATATATTAGAATAGAAAACTTTAATAGAAATAATACTTATTGAATTCAGTAAAGCAAATTTAAATGCAGGATTTTTCATAATATATAAGAAAGAATAATTAAGAAATATGAGCTGCAGTTTTTTTTTAGAAAAATCTTTTGAGATTGCGTGACTACTTTGTCTCATTTAATTGACTTCCTTTCTTTTTCTTGGAGACATTTTCGTTGTGGTTGATCTGATTAAATTTCTTTTGATGACTTTTTCTTTTAAAAAAAAACACACAAATACTGTCTTTTTTCCCTCGAAAAATTTGTATTTGTATCTTGTACAGTTTATAAAATTGAATTGAAAATTTTGTGATATTTATAATGAAAATCTGAAATATTAGCTAAATACAATTCACGTTACTTTTCAGCATTTATCATTGACATATATATATTGTAAAGTTTACTATAATTAATTTACACATATTTATTATTTTCAAACCCTCTTCTTTACTTTTTATGTATTTTTATTTATATTACTCATGTTTAGTGCGTTCCGGACTTTATTTTTGAATATTAGAATAATTTGAGATGGAGAAGCAAACATAAAACAAAATATTTATGTAATTAAAGAGTAAAAAATGCATAATATATTTTTAAAAGAATTACAAAAAGTATAATGTTTTTTCTGATGTATTGTAATAATTATTTAAAATTAACATTATTTATATTCTATTAATCTTCAATTTAATTTTTATTTTAAAGAGCACGCAATACAAAAGTCACTTCAAACTTTTATTTATTACGATTTAAATTTAATTTTGTAGTTTTTCATTTGAATAGATGTTTATAATTGCTCCACTTATATAAGAAATGTATACCACGTTCTTGAAATAAACCAGAAATATAAACATAGCTGTTACATAAAAACAATTAAATATTATAGATTAAGATTAGAAAAGGATTTTTTTATATCTATCATTAGAAACTCATACAACGCGACCAATTAAGCAATCAATGTAATTAAATCAATACACTAATTTTATGCAAAAATAAAATAAACTCCATGCATACATAAGTTTTGGAAAGTTTCACATCACACGAGTTTTTGTGCATAAGTTTTAAAGTTAATTTTACCAAACTATTCTGGTGTTTTTCTTGATTAGTATGTTGTGAAACCTTCGGAAGAATTCGTAGTTTGAATCACTGGGAATTCTAAAATTTTCAGCATTTTATTAAAATATTTCTCTTAGTATTCTAGAAAACATTCGCAAGAATTTCGTAGATTTTTAAATTGATCTTCAAAACCAGCCTTTTCCATTTATTTTTTTTCCTGTTCTTTTATTATTTTTTGAATTTCAATTCTTAACATTGATAATTTTTTTTAAATAAAAAAATACGCATGAGAAATGGTACGGGTTATTCCACGTTCTTTTTTTAATAAAGTAGGGAAAATTTTTATCATTTTATTATTAAAGTATTATGTAACTTTTTTTAGAGAATTATTAAGATTAACAGTCACTATATATATATATATATATACATAATGTTGGGAAATATTCTAATTTTAATATGTTTTCATTATATCTTTCCCTAAAGATATTTTCTTAATACCATAGTTCACATAAGTTACTTTTATATCTTTTTTTACGTTAATATATCGAATTTCAGAAAGTTTTATGCTGTGCTTTGTTTCAATTTACTATTGTTCTAATCCTCCATGACTTTTCAGAGTGGGATGAGCTTACAGCTAGAGCTGAAGAAAAAATAAATTCTTAATAAATATATTCACCTTTTTAGCACGTTCAGAATTAGAGTAGACTCTTTTGTTCTAACAAAATAACTTTATATTTCATAAAATGCAGGCTCTTTTTACAAAAATACTTTCATAGCTGGTCCGTTTAAAGAAGAAACTTTTCTTTTCCATCGGGCAAAATAAAAGATTATTTCGTCTTTATCCTTGGGGGAACAAAGGGACCAGAGAAAAGTTTCGTATCTGTAACAGGTGTGTAACGGTGACTGTTTTTATTAAGCAAACAGGCTTTGGAGTATGCCAAGTATGTTTTACTTGTATTTTTGAGAACAATTATTTTTTGTACGGACTTGGAAAAATGTCCTTTCTTGAATATGATAAGAGTAGAGGTAACGTTTAAATAAAGAAAATGTTTTTCGCTTTTAGCTAAATTTAAGATACTAAGAACTGAAGAATACTAATGAATTTAAAAAAGCTCATTATTTTACTTTAAATGTTTTTACTATTCAAGTTAGTTATATTTTACTTTTGATATATTTTGATAAAAACTTTTTAACTTCAGCTTACAGATTACAAGAAATTACTTTAAAAAAAAGGGAATACATTTTTGAATAAATGTATAAAAGAAACTTATATTTCTGAAAATTTTTAATCAACTAAGAGTACAATTACAATATTTCACAAATAGATTTCAAAAAAGTATTTTAAAAATATTGAATTCCTCCTTTAATCGACTTAATTGTTTTATTTCATAAACGTCGCACTTTGTAGCAACGTGATTGCTGTTGGTGACGTGTTATTTTGAAACAATGATTAATTTAAGAGGGTTATCTGATTTGGCACACCATTCTCCAAACTGCTACTCCATGCTAAATTCTATTTGAGAGTTTAGTATCTAATGTTAATGTCTAATTGGAAATATTTAAATAATTACAATCAATGTATGATCTAATAATTTCTTCTCATATTCAATGTTACACAAGAATATATTTAATTGTAAATATACGAGTTATACATTTATAATGTTCTAGGAATATCAGAAAAAGAGTATTGAAAGAGACGGCATAATATAACATTGTAACATTAGGTTTAAAAGTATCCGGAATTGGGGTATTGTAAAATAAAGGGTATGCATTTATTATTTAAAAATTATTATTCCTCCTTCAGAAAGTGACCTCTTTCGACTTCAATGCGCGTTTGCCAGCATTTTTTCCTACATTCAAAACGTACCATAAGGTCATTTTTGTGAAACTTTTGGAGGAAGCTGTTGGCCTTGGCAGGGTTGAACCACCCAACTACTGGTCCACAGAAACTCCATGCATGCCTTGGACAACTGGAACGAAAAGGAGCTCCTATTTAGGCTAATCATTAAGCAATTTTATTTCTGTTCTTGATTTGTGGAAGGAAGGGTCAATGCATATCCCCTTCCCATAGAAGAAAGATGTTTTGGCTGTTGATGGACTTTTCTGAGTGGTACGAGTAATTAGAGAAGGATGCTTTTTGAACCATTTGTACAATTGATATACATTTCCAGTAAGTTTGAGTGTCGTTGGGACGTTTATCCGTTGACGTTGTGGGGAAGCTTCTTGTTGAGAGGGCGGGTCTAGTTGATACGTGCGCCATTGTTGTTTTAAACCCTTAGTGATAAATTGGGAATACCTTAATTACACTCTCCATGGAATGAATGCATAATCAACAAACAATGTTAGGGTTGTGATGCCATTTAGTGTTCAATGACAAGCTGTTGGTGGGTGATGAGGAAAGGCTGATCCATGGTGATATTGGATGCAGAGTGAGGGCAAGGTTATTTGAACTGACAACCTTTGGATCCGAAGTGCACATGTTAAACGACTGGAACGAAAAGGGATCCCTATTCGGGCTCGTTGATAAGCACTTTTTCTTTATTCCTGTTCGCGACCATTGGAAGAAGCGGTCGTTACAAACTCCTTCAAGATTCATGTTGAATTTTCTCTTAATGGTCAATGGTCTCAAACCGATGACCATGAAGAGGCCACTTCAACTGTGAAAAGAAAAAATCTCAAAGTGCCATACAAGGTGAATACAGAGCTTATGGATCCATATTTGTTGAATGTTTTGTTTAAGAATCACGAATAATAATGGCGGTGTGTGGAAGTGAATTGTTATATTTTAAAATACAGGATGCAACAAAAAAAACCAGTTTCAAAAGGCAGTTAGAAACAAACAAAACAAGATACAGAAAAAGTCTTTTATTTGTAAACAACAAATACTATGCCATTTTACATTAGTTGGTTTTCAAAATTATGTCCGCTAAATGGCGTCCTCCGATGGTGACACATTGAGGAAGTCTTTCTCGAAAGTTCTTCAGAACATTCCCCCTGGCGCTGTTTTAATTTCGTCTAGTGAGGCCCACTGCCACTTGTCAGACACTGTGAATAAACAAAATTTTCTCAATTAGGTAGCAATAAACCCTCAAGTGTACAAACAACATACTACAAACCTGCAAGCATTAATGGAGGCAATCACCCAGACAGTGGCTGCCATTCTACCAGAAATTATTTCGTCAATGTGTCACCATTTAGCGGACATAATTTTTAAAACTAATTAACGCAAAATGGTATATTATTTGATACTCAGAAATAAAAGACTTTTTTCTGTATCTTGTTTTGTTTGTTTGTAACTGCTTTTCGAAACTAGGGAGGTGTTTTTGCCGCACCCTGTCCATGAGTTATCTTACCACAATTCAGATCGCTTTCGTCGAATTGCTTCATGCAAATGTGAAAGAGCCTTCAAATAATGAAATTTAATGTATATTCATGGTGCTATAACACTTAACCTTTGGGATTGACAGATTGCTTATTAATGACGAATTTTGAAGTCTAGATGACGGCCTTTAAACTTTTAGACTCAATCAAGTTAAGAGGACGACACCTTAAACTTTGAGAAACTCACAAGAATGAAAATTTTCCTCTCATTAAAAATACTGTTTTATTTTCGTTCGATAAAAGGAAATAAATTCCTGAGTATTGCCACATGTATATATTAGACGTAAAAAAATTTTTTTTAAACATTTGTAAAATTTTGATACCTACTATTAATGTATTTTAAAGTAAAAATTCTGGATACTTTTTGACCATAATGGTACAGACATAGAAAATACATCAAATCATTGGAAAACTCATTAGTGTTTAAGTTAGCGTTTTTCAAACTGTGGGATGCGCCCCCCAAGGGCTAATAACCCTACGTGGGAAAAATATATCAAATATAAAAGATGATTTTTAAAAAATCATTAATTTACTGAAAGGAAGCAAAACAAAATACATTCCTACATAATAAAAAACAAAATACATATATACACTCGTATTATCTATCTATCCATATATATATATATATAAAGGAAAAAAGAGCGACTCATTCATTACGATATCTCCGGAACTGTTAGACCTACAAACTTTAAAATTGGTAGGCGTATTTCTTTCATGGAGCGCAGATCTTCTAAGCACGGGTTTTGCGAAAATCGAACCTCAAGGGTTAAGCGACGTGACTTCGCGAGGGGTTAAGTGACGTATAGATAAATATTTCCTTTTTATGACTGTTAAATCTACAGATTTGAAATTTAGCAAGCATTTCCTTTCATAGAACAGTGGTCCACTACAAAAGACGTTTTACAAAAATTGAGCCCCCAAGGTTGTTGTGAGGGGTTAAAGACGAGTTATACATGGAAGATAATCTCATTTTTGAACTACTAGACCTACAGACTTGAAATTAGGCAGGCCGGCTCTTTTCTTGGAGTAGAAATTCACTACAAAAAATGTCCAAAAACAGACCATCAAGGAGGTTTGTGAGAGATTACAGGGGTGTTATAGATAAATATTCTCGTTTTTGAATTCTTAGACTGACATACGGGAAATTTAGTAGGCAGTTAATTTCATAGAGTAGAGATCCGTTACAAAAGAGGTTTCTCAAAAATAGAAACCCAAGTGGTATTGCGAGAGCTTAATGGGCGTTATAGCAAAACCTTCCACTTGAAACTTGGTAGGTATATTGCTTTCATAGAATAGAGATCAGTTACAAAAGAGGTTTTGCAAAAATTGACAACAAAGGAGGGGTGCGAGGAGTTAAGGGCGTTACAGATAAAAATTCCCGTTTTAGAACTATACCCTTTAGAACCTTCCCGCTTAGAACCTACCGCTACAGACTTGAAATTTCGTATTCATATTCCTTTCATGGAGTAGAATTCAACTAAGAATGGGTTCTATGGATGGGTTCTTCAAGGGAGGTTGGGAAAGGTTAAGGGGAGTTACCGATAAATATACTCATACGCTTGTAAATATATCAGTATTGCACAATATGTTTGATAATTAATTTAACAATACTAAGTTAGAAACAAGTTTAATAATTACCAGTGATCTCATGGGCTTGTCATATATATAAAATTTATTACTTATCTGGAAAATTTGTATGGTTTATAATTAAAGTCGTATTGTAGTTTTAGCATCAACGTACATTATTATTGAATGCAATACATTATTATTGTATGGAGCACGGGGGTAGGGGGTGGAAATTATGATTGAAAATTTGGCCGCAAAAATATTGAAAGCTTTAGAAGCTTCTAAAATTTTAAAATTGGCTTTGGTTTAAATTTTAAAAAAAGTTAAAATTATCACTGATATTTTATAACGACGTTATGCTACTGATGATTAAAGTTCAATCATTGTGAAGGAAATATATATATGTCTCATTTAAATGAAATTCTAACAATTTGTCAGAACTTTAAGGCGTAGAGATTGAAAATTATTAATTTTATTATTTACTGAGCAGCTTAAAAGTAGTACTAATTTTAAGCTATTGTCATTTATCTGTATCGTTATGTGAGGTAGAGAAACGCTACTTTTTAATAAATTGTAGGCACCCTGTAAATATATTTTTACTGTTTTTGATCATCTTGACAGGAGAAAAAATTACGAGCTTATGTATCTTGTGTGTAAGATTTACCACAAAATAGGGCTTGCAAATGTCAATTATATCTTTTAAATTTTTTAAGAACTTTTTTATGAAGCTACTCTGAAATATAAGATTCGTGCATTTCTGTTGATTAATTCTTTAAAGTGAAAACTTAATTTTGCACAAACTTCTCAAATCAGTTAGAGTTGGTTACAAAACGCAGTTGTACTATTTGTTTAAAAGCTATGTGAACTAATTATATACAGATAAAATCTCATATTATAAAAAAATAGAGTAATTTTTTTTAACTGTGTAATTTTTTTAATTAGATATTATTTAAAGCTTTGGTTTTGAATACAATTGTCACATAATTTGTTAACTACATTAAATTTGCTTCATCATATGATAAATTCATCCAGTGACTATTTCGTTACAGCAAAAATATGCTTAATTAACACTTTAAATATTTATTTGACGAAATTTATAGTTAAATGGTATTTTATTAATGTATTCCACTGTAAAATAATTAAGTTAAGTACAAACATTTCCATCATTTTAGAAATTAAAAATAATAATATTAACTCGCATTTAACTACTGTCTTAAATGGTGAATCAATTATATAAATGAGAAAAATAACAATTGGTATACACACAATTAACAAATTAAAAGAATAATTTTCCTAAGGGATTAGTTTGTGTTAATTTAATGGGAATTTTAATTGAAATAATAATTTATTGGGACACAAAAGGGCTGAATTTGTGACAGGTTCGATATTAAGGAGGTACTTAAGGGAAAAAATACCATTTACGTGCAAACAGATAATTTCATTTTTCAACAAGGATTAGTTAAACCTTCAATGTCTTTTTTTTTAATCTTTCAATTACTCAGATAAGTTAAAACATTTCACATTCATTAATGAACTAAAAAGGAATTAAATAGAACAATTTATTTTTAAAAAAAGTAACAATAAGTATAGTTTACAGTTTCGTGATGACTGAACGCTTTATTTACGATTTTATTCTAAGATATTTTTAGGTAATACCAAATAATGGTATCTATATCTGATTAAAATAATTTTTAAGAGAATTTGCAAATAAATAATACACTGCACATTAAGCATTTTAAAACGAAGAGTTCTTACTTTATGAGCAACCCTCAATTAGACCAATGGACTAGTCTAGAGACCAAATCCCGATGGAGGCTTGTCTGAAGCTGGAGTCTATAGAGCACCCATGTACTCTTTTTACACACTTAAAGTTTTTAGCAACATAATTTGAGAAGTATCTGATATCAAATTTTTATAAATGTCAAATCGTTATGGCTCGGTACCAGGTAACATCGATAGAAGAAACGATGCATCTAATGGGCTGCTGCCGTGTAGTAGTTGTGAGTATGTATTGAATAGGGTGCATGGATAATGAAACGATGTCACTAGTCAAAGGACTGTAAGCTACAGCGTATTGATTCTAGAGGTGAGCGGATACTTTTACGCATTGTTCTCCGAAACCGAATGGCTACAAAGGCTGATATCACCAGCAACTACAACAGTAGCTATCCAGATGCTGTGTCTTAACACATAGTGCAGCGTACATTGTATGTGCTGTGATAGGGCTTAGGCAGAGCCGGTACCCTAACCATCTTCCTGCTTTAACGGTCGTCATTTCAACAGCCCCTGCAACGGGCCATTAAACATTGGCCTTGATATCGGCTGGTCTAGCGAATCGCTTTTCTTTGGTCTATCAGATTGACGGGTGAGTGCGAATATGTTAACTTCGAACCGAAATCCAGGATTTCAAACCAAAATCCTGGTACCTGGATGCATAAGGTAGCAGTGACAGTATTATGGTGTGTGTGATGTTATTTTGGAGCATATTAGGAGCCCATGGACTCTGACTTATGGGAACATCATTACAGGCCAGATGGTGAGCCTTTTCATTTCAAGTGAGTGCTCATAGCAACGAGATAATACATCATATAGTAAGGATTGAATCCTCAAGAAGTGATTCGAGGAATGTTCTGGTAAATTTCAAATCAAGTCTTGGCTTCTAAATCATCTGACATAAATCCAACCTAACATTTGTAGAATTTGTGCTGCCGCGCTACCATTTAGCATTGTGCGGAATTTTCAAGAACATTTGGTTAGTGTCTGGTACCAGATATCTCAGACTATCTATTAATACCTTGTAGAGTCAATGACTTGTCCAACATTGGCAATTTTGTGGGAGAAAAGTGGTCCTATTTCATATATTAAAAAGGCAGTTATAATGCAATAGTACAACATGGCTATGCATATATTAAAAATTGAAAACAATCTGGAGCAAGAATCCCTCTTCCGCTTTTAAGGTCTCTATCATTAAGCTGGTTTCAAAAACTATGGATATTAGGCAGAAATATAATCATTATTTGTCATCAAGAATTTTTATGTATTAGTAGAATGATATTTTGTACGGAGATAAATAAATAACAATAGATTAAACTGGGTGTTTCAATATTGTCTTTAAAAATAGAAAAATAATTGTCTTTAAAATTGATAGAAAAAAAAGGGTCTTAATTAAACATGATTATATTATTTGAGAAACTGACCATGAAACAATAAAATTGAAAATTAATTTTATCATCATTATTATTAAATAAATAAATATATGTACAAATATTTATTTTACATCAATAATAAACTTTTACTTTCTATTTATCTATTAAAAAAGTGATTCCATTCATTATAGTTAAATAAAAATTTCAATTTTTAACTAGTGCTTGACTGCTCTACTTTTTTCATATCTCAAAATCAGGGGTATAATGAGTAACTTTCAATATATGTTTGTGTGTGACACGCAATTCTGAACATTAAGTTGTTAAACAATTTCTTTGCGGATTCGAAATATTTTTCATACGAGGAAATTTTTTTTTCTTAGATATGTAGAACCTCAGAAGCGGAAAGCAGAGTACATACAGTTTTCTCTTTTCAAACAATTAAGTCTGCCATTTAATAATTTACAAAATAGCTGTAAAATTATCTTTAAAGTTATATTTTAGGTTTTATCGCAATTCCGTAAATGTCCATAACTCTGAAGATGTTTGTCAAATAAAGTTCATTACAAATTTATCGTTTTCCATTAAGGTATCCGACTACTCTAAAATTGTGAATTTTGCCAAAAATTGCCAATTTTTTTGTGATTTTATTTTATGGTCCACATATTAGCTTTATAAAAATATCAAGTTTATCAGTTTCCGTTTACTAGAACAAAAACTACAAGTGTTTTAGTAAAAGCAGATGCCTTTACTTTAAGCAAGATGTCACACTTTAAAACGCGTTTTACTCGAAATGTGATTTTTTGAAAATAATCAAATGGGGTCAGCGATTGTAAAAAAAAGTTTTGAACATAATTAACTGAATTTTTTTATGTAAGATCTGTATAATATTGGAAGTATTTTAACCTTCAGATTTATCAATCCCTGTTTTGTTACAAAATTTACAGTCCCTTATGGGAATATAAGCACTGTCTTTTTAAGCATTTTCATATAGTAACCGAGATAATGTGCTCTAGTTTTTGTAAAAAAGAAAATATCTCTTATCGTGAAGGTCATTTAAAAATTGAATAATATAGCAACACATAAGAATTGAAAAAATTTAAAATTTGTTCATACACCTTTGGTGCAGAATGGGCCGCGTTTATGCTATTTTTGTCAATTTTTACCTATTTTTTCCCATTTATTAATAATAATTTATTTTTATCTTCTTAATTTTAGAACATTTTTCTTAAAATGCACTAAATAAATCTAAAAATAACAAAAATATCCCCATATCTCCTTTTTAAAAAAAAAAAGTTGTCGCAACCAGTCGGATACCTTAACTCAAAAATTAACAAATTTGTTGAGTAGTGCAGAATGTCACTGATAATTGTACCACGTGCCATAGGTTGCTGACAACTGATGCATATTATGCATATTTATACTCAAAATTTTATTCAAGCATGAATGTTTTCCTTTCATTTTTAAGATTATGAACTTTGTCTTGATACTCTAACATTGTATTTATTTAATTTGATCTGAAACCTTGTAGCTATGTGCTCTTACTAAATAAAAGCAGAATAAATAAAAGCTTGTCAAAAATCATTCCATGCGTTAATTGAAGTAATTAACTCAGATATAAGAATTTGATGATTTGAAAACAGATAACTCACCAGACATATTTTCGGAAGTTAGTTTTTGTTTTGAAAGCCGACGTGTTTCAAAAATGGAATATTTGTGTGAAAAGAAAAATAAATACATTTTTGTTACTAATGAAAGTATTTACTTAGGCTGAATATATCACCTTTAATAACATATCATATCTAATGTTCTGCTTAGATGTGTGTGTGTGGATGAACTAAAAGTTTTTTTCTTTAAATGGGGCTGCGGATTTGTAATAACCGTTGAAGACCTAGTGCATTCCCCGGGAGCTGCTGGTATCAACTTTTAGTGTGGCACCACTTAGGTGGATACCGATTACCAAGAAGTAATTTTGACACACAGTTTCCTCACCAGAGGGAAGCACCTGAGCTCTAATGAGGCGAAATTGTATTAAGAATTTAATTTTGCCAAGAGCACCCAATCCAGCAGTCACTCACGGTATCTTTAATGTGCCGCTTAATCATACGACATGGACGCTGATGATTTTTTTGTATCAGGGAATAAATACAAAAGCAGAAATCCTTGAAAATATTTATAAAATTATACATAAACTTGTTTCAGGAATTTGATGCTTAAGGTTTTATAAAAAAATATGGGCTAAATTTTATAAACATTTAGAGAATTACCGTTAATTAAACAGCACAATCTCTTTAATGATAGCGCCACCTAGTGACAGCTCTCACTATCAAAGTTTGACACTTGAATTAATTTTAACTCAAAGTCTCGTTGGATGAAATATCTTACCGTGATTCAATTTTGCCGGGAGTACTAGAGACAAATGACTTACTAAAGGGGTCTTTTACATGCCACATAATCATATGACATGGTGTCTGCCATTTTTGCATCCAGAAAATATATTGACTTCAGCCGTGATAGAACCTACAAGTTTGGGCTTACGAAGCAAACACGCTAAATCTAAGCCACTGAACTGAAAATATTAGAAAGTGGACTGGATAGCTTATTTTTGTAATTTTAGTGTTGTGTGTGTAAAAAATGTATTAGGTTTCAGTAAGAGAATACTGAATTAAAAAAACTCTGAATAGTATTGTTGTGAGTTTATACTTGTGTTAATATTACTGCTTAAAAGCCATTGATTATGCAGTTAAAGGAGAACAAGAATATATAATATTTACTTAAGAAGAGATGTTAAAGACATATTGGAAGACATTAAGTTTTACATTTCGCAATAGATGTCAACTTTTCAAAATTCTAAGGTTTTCATCCAATAATAGGCTAGTTGTTTTCATGATCTTTAGAAAAAACGAAAGAAAAATCAAGAATACCATCATTTTAAAATTTTGACACTTATTGTTAATAAATGCAAAAATAAGATTCAAAAGCAGTTTCAAAAATATTATACTCATTTAATTTGCTGTTAAGCATTTCGTGTATCACGAACAAAGATCCATCTCATACTTATTCAAGAACTACATTCAGCAAAACATATCAACTAGATTTGATACCTAAATATCCGCTACATGTCTTCGACAAAAGACCGGATAAGGGATAGTCTGAGAAAGCATCATAAATTGGTGCTGAACCGTCGGCGCACGTATCTCCATGTCTGACAGAGGGTTTGTGGTTGCTCTAACAACTGGAGGGTACGCGATTAAGCAAATTCATTTCGGGACGAGATTTGGTGTAATAGTAGTATTCCATTAGGGTATTCAACCCTCAATGTATTAGAGCCGAATGGCCAGTCAATTCAGAGAAACAAAGCCTTCGAAATTCATGCTTAGCTGTTATACAATTAAAAGTTTTAGTTATCTTTAGTGACGCAGTGGCATAGTTGGTAGTGCACTTGCTTTCTGCGCGGATGATAGGGCTCGAGTCACGCGAAATCAACTTTTTTTCCAATTCATTTAATTATTTTTTAAAATTAAAAATAAATTCATTTGAAAAGGATTTATTAAATATTTTATATAATTATAAAATAATTAAATTAATGATAAATAAAAAGTCATATATTACTGTTATTATATTAATTATAAAATAATTAATTAAATAATAATAATAATAATAATAAATATTTTATAGACTATGTTATATTATATATATATATGTAATACTTTATTTATAATATATTATATTTCAAATTATAAAACTATATGTACAACTAATTTTTATATAAAATATCATTTGATATTTATTATATATATTTTATTATAAATATTATTTATTAATATAAAATATATTTATAAAATATAATATAAATATTTCTATAATTACAGTAATTATTTTACTTTATAAAGTACAAAATAATTACGTAAAATATCACTCAATATTAAATAAACATTTTTAAATAAATTTACTTTTAGTTTTAAAAAATAATTAAATGAATTGGAAACAAAATTTGATCGCGTGATTCGAACTCTATCGACCCGCATAGAAAGCAGCTTCGCTACCACCTATGCTACTACGTCGCTAGAAGTAATTAAAATTTAATTGTAGAACAGCTAAGCATTAATTTCGAAGCCTTTTTTCTCCGAATTGACTGGCCATTCGGCGATAATACATTGAGGGTTAAACACACATTGGCGTACTTATTCGAATCTAAGCCTCACCACAAATTCTCAACATTTTTTTGTGAAAAATGAAAAATGGTGTGAAAGAGTTTATTGCTATCCAATTTTACGAAATTATAATAAATTCAAAATGAGAACTAAAAAAAGTGAATGATAAGTTTTTTATACCACTATTATGAATTTGAATGCTCTCATGCACCTGTAATTATTTTAATTCTCCAATCCAGAGAATCTTTTTCCCTTCGATTCTAAGCCGACCCGATTTTCAGTAGCATAAATATTGGGGGGAGTGCGGCTTAGATTCGAGTAAATACGATATTTTGCTTCGGTTTAAAAAAAAAAAAGACTATTTTTTATAATTTTGTACAACAATGTGAATAATATGCAAATTGTCAGAATAATACCTAGACTTATTAGAAGCTTCATTTAATCAACATCAGAAACACTTTAACTCAACTTGCAATGATTGTACGCAAGTATTTCCTATAACGCTATAATTAAATTGCTCTTGTTAAAAAAATTTTCATAGTGTTCAAGGTATACTTTGTAGAAAACATCTTCCCCTTCGTTCTTATTAACCATCCCTTTGCAATAGTATCTTTGAAACACACTTTGTCGCTTTCACTTTCATATGCATGAAATATTAGAAATAATATCTGAAGTAGATTGCTGGAAGTAATAACTTTACCTGGAGTACTATTCTGTGGCAGAATACAATGGTTTATCGGAACAAAATGATAGCAGTGAAGGTAGGAACTGTCATTATTTACAAAGGGAATAAGGGGAATGACGCAAAAGTTACCATTAGGGACAATCTGTCTCGCTCTGCGATGACATCTGAAGCTTCGTTATTATTTCATCGTGATTGTCTCCCAGTTAAGCAATAGGTAAATATTAGTTGCACTGAAATAAAGCTCAATAATTCCATTCACTGTTGTGTGCATAATATATGAAGGCCTCAGAGTTGAAGGAAATGCTAAACTTTTTTTTAAAGCAGAACGGTTCTGATAGCCATTGTAAAAGCCAGGATAGAAAGCTTTTAAATCTCGTTGCTCTCAACATATTCCATTTTAAATGCAATTAATTTGAAGTATAATTTATGATAAATTATGCAACTATTTTTTCCAGTACAGGAGTAATATAACGTGGAATGAAATTGAGAAATATTCTGGAAATTTGTTTTTATTTCATATTTTAAACAAGTGGGAACATTTTATAGATTATTTAATTTAATTACATGCGCAATGCTTTTATAAAGAAAATTATCTACTTAATTTATTGCGTAGTTGTTCTAAATCCTGATAAATCTAATAATATATATGTAACTTTTAAAAATCCCTTGTCCTTATTTGTTATATGAGTAATTTAATATTAGCTACCCCTATAGGTAAAGTACCACATACATCTGGTCGACTACTAAAAATACTTATTTTCAGCCAGAGAAACATGAGATCTTTAACAATTTCGATCTCATTAGAATTTCACAGCACATAACTGATTTAGTCAATCTTTCGAAACATTATAATAAACTTTATGACTCTCAAAAAAAGTTGCTCAAAATTGCTTAAATCTAATAAAGGAACAGTTTTTTTCTAAGTTTTTCCCCGATTAAATTGAATTGTAACGATATTTTACAGTCAAGATACTAGAGTCAGGGATCGAGATATTTTTCATATTGTTATAAATTATCTGTATTTAAAATAAACACATGTAATATTGTTTTAATAAAATACTTGTTTAAGGTAATGCTGCTTTGACTGTTCAGGGTAACATTAAATAGTTTTGAAAAACAAAAAATAGCATCATTTTTTATTAATAATAATTCAAAATGAGTTCTGAAGACACACACGCACTAATTTCAACAATTCAAACAGGAGCTTTAAAGACAAACACGATCAAATTTTATGCAATTTAAACATGAGCTCAGGAACAACAAAAAAATCCTTGAAGAAGTGCTAACGAGACCCCGAAGAATAAATATTTCTTATCTTTAAGGAAATACATTCTATAAAAAAAAGTTACTAACTGCATCTGAGCCCAATATTTGCTAGTGACGTCAACATCATCTAACACGTTCACTGTTACAAATTGTATAAAGTTGTTTCTGAATAGATTGGCTTAAAGGTTTAAGAAAATGTAGACATACGAGAAATAAAAAACAATGAAGTGATAATGATTATCTAAGGGTAAACAGGATACGTGTTATAAAAATAAAAGAGTCACTTTGCAAATATCTTCTCATAAACTGGACAAAAACAAGATTTTCAAAGAGTTTTTTTTTAGAATTTGTTTTCTCCTTTGTCCTTACTTTCCTAGTCTCTACCTTAAGTAATGAATAACACGAGATGATAACATAATTAAATAATTTACCTCATCATGAATCTGTTTAAATGACAGGAAGTTAAAGCAGCTTAGACACAGGGAAGTAAATTAAAGAATATACTGTAGAGAACGTGGATAATCACTGTTATAATGTTAATCGTAATTATTTTATAGTATTCTCTGCTAAAGAAATATACACTTCTCCGACTTATCTTACAGATTGAAAAATAATATGAGGGATTAAAACATTTGTGAGATTTAGTGTAAGTTAAATTTATTAAATAATTTCAAAGAAAATAAATTATTAACAATAGATTACACTTAGAGATTGCAACACCGGTATACCGGGATACCAAATACCGGTATTTTGAGCCATTTGTACAATTTTGTAATACCGGTATTCACAAGTTGAAGTACCATTGTTTGGTATTTACAAGAAATTCTTTAAATTGGCTTCACTATATGTTCATGGATCGACAACAAAGAAAAATAGTATTCGTTTTTGTTCTTATGCCTCCTTAACGGGCGAAATTATTTAGACTGTGAACACAAAGTTGCATCGTACAATCAAGATAAGTGATAAAATATGTGAATCATCCAAGGAGGTGGAGCAAAACTATCCTATTACACAGCTCAGAGTGATACTACACACGTACAGGATTCGTAGCCTGATATTCGTATCTGTGAAAACATGGTTGTAGTTGTGAAGAAAGTGCGTAACATTTCGATATTTTTCAAGTTGGTGAGTTTGTTATTCACAATGTATTTGCATATCATACTTAAGCGTTCAAAATATTTTCAGATTTACTATATATATATATATATATATATATATATATATATATACTCATATAAATAAATATCCCATAATAATGAATAAGAATGACTTTAAAGAATATAAAAAATAAGCCGTAAAGCTTCGGTTTGGTTTCATTATTTATATGATGAAAACCACGGACCATTGCCTGAATAGTGATATTTACACTTTTTTGTGACTTAAATTAATAAGAAGTTTCTTTACTTTTTTGTGATTCTTAATATACCGTTATAATTTATAAGTTACACATTATTCTTTGTGATATTTACTCTCTCTATTAAAACTGGCAAAGGAAACAACAAACAAAAAAAAACACCTGTGTTTTGTTTCTTTTTTTAAAATTTCTACTACCGGTATTAAGACCTAAAAAATACCGATTACCGGTATTGAACTTTTGGTCCGATATTGCAATCCCTAATTACACTTATATAAGTTTATTTTCTCATGCACACGATATAATAAAAATAGATATTTTAGCACATGTGGAATATTCAACATAAAAGAATAATTTGACTATAATGTATAACTTAATATTGACTAAATACCTAGAGCATTTATTACAAATCAATCTATTAAAAAAGGTGAGTTTATCAAAAAAGCCAGCAAAACAGTGTTAGAAAAGTATTCACTTTTTTTTTTTTTGAAAATTGTAAATAATGGTTTATATGAATTATTGTTGAACTTTCTTAAAATATATCATGAAAATATCAATTTATTTTTGTTTATTGTATTTTCAATGATTCGCGCTCAGGTTAGTTTGCAAATGTTTGGTAAAGTAAAAATATGCATTTTTGCCCAAAATTTAGAACATGATATACTGTTGATATAAGATTAGTTTAAGTGGGAAACAATGGAATTAAAAATAAATTTAAAATTTCCTCATTTAATTAATTTAAGAATTATGTTCTAATTATTAGCAACCTTAGTCAATTTAAGCGAGTTTTCAAGTCTCTTGGACGTAACTGAAGCATCAGTACCTGTTTATTTTATCATAAATAAGAAACTTTTTCTTATCTTATGTTCAGTCTTAAAAACAATAAAGGCAGAGAAATTGATGATACTTCATGTAATTGGAAACTCTCAATCATAAATTTCAACTTTCTGATATGCTTAGTAAAAATACAAAAAAAAAAGTAAAGGAAACTATTTGGGGATTTGAATCGCTCGCAGATTATTGCTTAAAATAGCACTGTTTTGCTCATGTTCTAGCAGCTAACTTCTCACGATATTTTTACACAAAATATATTTGTATTTATTAACTCATTCAGGAGCATGATCACATATATGTAATCACTTCAAGGGCCACGATCTTCAGGAGTTCCGTGATCACACCGGTGCAAAACATAAATCACCCGGTCCAAAACGGATTGAAACTAAGAGATTATTCCATTTATAAAATTCTGCATAAAACATAAGAGAGTTCGGATTGAAAAAAGGAATACACCACGTAAAATTAAAACAAAAACAGTACGTGAACATGAATGTGAAAGAAAATCTCATAATCTATTTTAAAACTAAGTTAACTAATATTATTTCTACCATACATTGTGATTTCAGAAAAATCACAAATCCTTGACTAAAGAGTTAAATGATATACAGTATATCATTCCTGGAATTCTTTCAAAAAGTTACAGAAGCTCAGATACGAGATTTTTATGTACTTTTCACTTCTTAAACACGGTCGTAGAAAGGAAAATCAATGAATTTCATGTCTCTTTAACCTTAAAGTGATATTTGCTTTTTAATATTCTGAGATATATATAAGAACGAAGTAACAGTTCTGAAGAGTGAATTTTTATGTAGCGGAAAACGTAAAATCCCCATAAAAGTAGATCACGTATAAGGCTTTCTAAATCAGAAAGTTTTATAAGTAAATTGAATTTATTACACGAAAATATACGAATATAAGTAATATGTTGGAAATAACTTCCTTTATTTTATTGTTGTTTCATTTGTCTATTCTTTATTATTTTTAAAAGTGCTTCCTGATTTTTTTTGTCATTTCCAATGACATCGTTAAGGGAAATAGGAAACAAAGCCATTAAATTAATGTATTTATTAATCAAAAATGTAAACTAAGCACTAATGCTACTACTCACGTAATTTTTAAAATAAATTATTTTGTATTTTGTTTTTCTATATATAACAACATTTTAAAATAATTTTATTACACCAAAAAGTGCAATTATAATTTTTTGACTTATTACTATTCGTAAAACACATAATGTAATAAAATAAAAAAAATAGCATGCTAATATTTATTTCTAATTTATTTTACGATGTACAAAACATCTACTTGAATCAAAATTGTGCAGCATGAGGAAACATTCCTTTTTTTGCCCTCGAGCGTTTACTTATATAAAAGTGCTTTATTAATTTCTAAGAAAAGTGATTTGAGACGATAGTTTAGATTTTAAAAATTAAAAACTTTTTTAAAAAAATAATTACAGTTGAATTTCTTTAAAACTTAAGGGCAAATAAAACATTATTCAAATTTACTTTCATCTTAATTATTTTATTTTATGTTTTGAATATTTTATTCTATATATAGATGCTATTAAAAGTCTAATGTGTGTGTGTGTGTGTTTTAGCACATAAGAGGATTTGTTATTGACTATTTTGATTTTCAATAAAATTAAGAAATATGCGCTTAAAATAAATTTAACAAGTTAAAATAAATTAAAGTTTTTATGAACATTTTGAGGCAATAAATATTATTATGATTAATCTAATTAAATTTTAGCAACAGTTTTATTACAGTGTCCTTTACTTTACCTTTAATTTTTTTAAAAAATTTACAACAAAATTATTAATTATCGTGTTTTGGACTTTCATGTCTGTAAACTTAATTATTACTGTGTCTGTGCAGACTTTTTTTTACTGATTTAGTTACATTATTGCTTCAGTTGGGAAAAGAGGTCTTTCATAATTACCGGCTAAAGTTTGGTATTTTTTTTTAATAATTTAAGATTTTTTTTCTTTTTACTGTAAACTGTGAGTAATAAATATATTTTATGCAAAGGTAACGCTGCACTTATTTTAATTAATTTATGAAGTATCCTTTCCAATAAACTTTTCCTTTAAACCAGCACTTAATTATTTAAAAGTGCTTTTAACTTTCATTTTTTCAATTTAACGATATTTTCAATAAGTAGTTATTTGTTTAAAAATAGTCTTCATTTTTCTTCTACAATACCCGTTATTTCTGTTTATTCAACTGCCCAATCTTTCTTACTTGCCTCATTTTGTTTTTTTGGAGAAACAAATTAACCGAAAAAGATGCCAATCAAGCTCTTTTTTTAAGTGTGCTAGAAGTTTTCTGTATTTTTTTTCCCCTTTCTTATATAATGCAGTTAGCGAATTCCTATTCATGATCCGTTCGGATGTTTCAACCTAGTAAATCAATCTAATCTTTCAATGTGGAGTTTCTCGAGGACCCGAAGTAAATTTATTTTGTTCTACTAACAAGGTATGGGGTAGACAGAAAAATATAGGATACCCGTGTAGTAGGACAACGAAAAAAAAATGAAGAAAAGTGAAAGAAACTTTTTTTTTTGAATAATCAAATAACTGCTAAATCATTTTGAGAAAACATTCAAATATTTTTCACAATACAGAAAAATGAGTAAGACCAACACATTTTCTATGACTTCTACTTACGTTTAATTTACCAGTTACAACATTAAACCTTAATTATCTAAATTTCTATTCGTTATTTTGTATGGTGTATACTTATTTCTGTAACATACACTGAATATATTTGTCAAGGGATAATATTCCTTAATAATTAAGAATTTTCAAAATTTAAACATTGCCTTTAACACAGTGCTTCTCAAACTTTCAATACTTGCGACCCAATATTCAAGCATAATTTTCATCGCACCTCCCTTCATGCAACAACAATTTATTTAATTAGATACTCTGACACTAAAGCTGCAATACATTTACTTCTTAAATGCCACCGGCGTATATCAACGTCTCGCTCAGCTAATGCTTTTCTTTCAGCTAATGCTCAGCTAATGCTGCATACTTTTCCGAAATACGATATTTTCTGTTCGCTGCTATCCATAAAATTATTCCGAAGGCTTTAGAATGCAATAAAATTACCTTGACAGAGTGTATTTGAGAATGATTTACTTATTTCAGAGGATTTTCTTATTTTTATTTCCTTTCTCTCCCCCCCCCCCCCAATACACCGCACATGCTTGCATACGTGCAAAATGGTGGCATTAGGGAGCAAGTCGTATAACTTTTAGTCGGCAGTTAAGGTATTAATTATAAACCGTGCAAATTATCTAGATAAGTGTTAATTTTTGCATATAGTTTTACATATATATATGACAAGCCTGTGGGGTGACTGATAATTATTAAACTTATTCTGAACTTAGTATTGTTAAATTAATTATAAAATACACTGTGCAGTACTGATACATTTGTAAGCGTCATCAGCATAAATGTTTTTTTTTTAAAATTTTATGTCGGAATGTATTTTGCTTGTTTACTTTCAATAAATTAATAATTTTTAAAATCCTTTTTTACGACTTTTCAATATTCTTGCCCCCTCCTCTTATGATTATCACGCCCCCCTTGGTGGGCGAAGCACTGCTGGTTTTAGAAGCACTGCTTTAACAAACAATCTATTTATCGTCAGACTAGATTTACCATAAGCTCATTCCTACTTATAAGACATAAACCTACTTATATAAGTTATATATTCTTCATTATTATATTAATTCTATTTAATCTTATCACATAACAGGGTGTGTCAGTACAACGATTACAAACTTTCATGGCAGGAGTAAACCTAGACAATGAGAAATCACATAAAATGCATGATTGGTATAGCTTTACTGGTGCGATAGTGGCAACACAAAATACAAGTAAGACAGGACAAGAATAAGAGGAGAAATCATGTTTATTATTCTTAGTACAGCAAAAATGCTGGGAAGTCTTTGGTTGGTGTACGCGATTGATGGCGCTATTTAAGACGAAGCGTCAGATGACGTTGCCGGTGCACATGCGGGTTTTGCTGCCGATATCACTATGAAGCTTGATTTTGCCTGCCGACAATTTGTTTTTGGACAGAACGTTACACCAAAGCTTAGCTCGCTGATATGCATTTGGCATACGAGGACGCTGATGAGAGCCACACAGTGGTTGTACGCCCAACCTTATCTCAGGAGACTAACTCCCAGCCACGCCTTCGTTGCATGCTTGCACCAGAGATTGTCCAATAGAGGATACTTCATCGTGGACACACAGGAACGTAAGCAAAACGACACCAAACAACAAGGAGACTGTTCTGAAACTGGTACAGAACTATTTCGGTACCAGCATGCAAGTTATCGCCAGTTATGTTGGGATTTACTATATGACCGTCTGGCGGATCCTGCATACTAACGACGAGCACACCTATAACACCGGCATGCTACCTTATTGCACCTTTAGTGTGCTTTTTTATTAATTATTTGCTGTCTTAAGGATAATAAAGATGTTTTTTCTCCTCTTTTTCGTGTCCTGTGTTTCTGGCGTTTTGTGTCGTCACTAAGCCAGGAAAGCGTTTCTGACCATGCATTCCTATGTGATTTCCCATTGTCTGGGTGGACTCTATCTGCACTGAAAGTTTGTAATCCTTGTACTGAAGCACCTTTTTGTTTTTATACATATAATGTAAAAGGCAATTCAATTTTTTTTTAAAGTAGGGAAGTTAATTATATAAACCTCAGGTTTATATACAACCACAAGATATAGTCAGTAAGAGTGATTGCCCTAATGCAGGGGCTATTAGACTTTTCCAGAGTATGGTCTACTTTAAATTTTTCAGAGTGCTGTGGTCCACAAAGTAGCGTAGGTGTAGTGAATGAAAAAAACAACATCGTTTATTATAACTTAATAATAAATACTGAATATGTACTTACCTACTTAACTACAAGAAAAAAATACTCCTTTAAAACCACGTTTATAAAAAGCAAAACCCAATTTAATTTTAGCCACAAATATAATAATATGAAATGATGAATTTATTATCAAACATTTAAAAATACATTCAAAATAAATCATTTTCGTCTAAAGTATAGTCAGTAGACCTGGCTATTACCTGGCTATTACCTGCCTATTCCGTCTGCCGTTTTCGAGTAGCTCGATAGATAATTACAAACGGCTAAGTATCGGGCGGTCAAACCAAAATAATTTATCAAAAAAATGAAAGTCAGTGTAAGCTATATTATTCTTTTGTTAACAAACCCTCTTTTGTATAAAATTGCTGTAATAAGTTGCAGCAAACTTAACTTTTCAATTTTTGCTAAAATGCCATATTTCCCCCTGAAATGCAAATTAACTGGTTGGCATAAGCGGATGTTATATCAAATTTTCGCAGCAAATTTGAAATACATTTGCATACTTATAATCAGTAGATAAAATTCATGCTAGTCATTGTGGAATGAAAGAGTAGAAGATGTGTTGAGTTCTTTTGTAAGATGAACATAAGCAATTATTAAATTACATATGTTCAATATCATTATTTCTCTGGGCTGCCCTTTTTTCAAGCATTTGAGATCATAATCAAAAAAGGTAGAAATATATTAAGTGTTTCAAACATCTTTACTTTATTATTTTATACTGTAAGGCTTGCATGAGATTTAAAAATAGCTTAGAATATTTAAGTAAATGGAATAAATACTTTGTTTTGACTATTACAGAAATAGATTAGTTTGATAACTTGCAATAAAAATGTTGGTTATATATGAATATCTTTAAAGTTGCTTAACAAATACTGGTTAAAATAGATCACTCCTTGCATTCTTCCATAACTTAGAATTATTTGTATTGACGGTTTGAAATGGTTCTATTTATATTAAATGTACTACTCTCATATCAAATGTACTACATATATTAAATGTACTACATATATTAAATGTACTACATATATTAAATGTACTATATATATTAAATGTACTACTCTTATATCAAATGTACTACATATATTAAATGTATTACTCTTATATCAAATGTACCACTTATATTAATGTTTCTACTTCCTTATATTTAAAAACAGTAAGAGTTAATTATTGTTGGAATACATTGTATCTTTGTCTTTTGGTTTTTCTTCTGGAGTCAGTTTGAACAGTCATCAATAGTTCATTAAGGTTTAGCTGATACACAGCATGAAATTTGTTGCAATACCGTTAACTTTTCACTTGAATTAATCTTTGAAATATTTACTATAACAGGCTTTTTACACACCTTAATATAATTAACTCAAACATTTCTTTGAGAATAAGTGAAAATCCTTCAGATCTAATGCAATTGTCTTCCTATTTCCCAATCAATGTTAGTACAGTGATGATTCATTGATCTTGGTCGAGTGCTAGTGACATACTAATAAAATCGTCGGTAAAAGTTGTGGTTCCAATAAATATCATCACGAGAAATATTGGAAGGTAAAGGACGTTAAATGGAACTGGATCCAAAGGTTCTTCCAAGGGGCGGATGAATATCTTCCTAGAGCTTTTTGATCGTTCTTTAATGATTTGAAATATTTCTGCAATAATACTCATACATTTCTAGAGTGACGTTAATTGCAGTTGACCTTCACTATTTTAGTATTAATGCCTAGTTTATTTCGATTACTCTTAGAAAAATAAAATATGATAATTTTAAGGCCCAAGTGGTAGATATGATCCCATTTTTTTCAATTTATCACTTAATATTATTATTTAGGACTTAAGAAGTAAATTGTGGTTAGTCACAGAAGTAGAAGTGAAGTAAATTGTTATGGTTTGTGTGTGAATTAGTTATAATTATTCTAATATTGCTGTTTTTCTGACATCTTGTCAATTAATTTTTTTATTGCTTCACAGGCATACTTTTTTATTTAGATAAAATAAAAATGCTTTAAATGAGAGGAAAAAATCACATAATTGCTTTATTTTTTAAAAATTATTTAAAAAATATATTAATGAATCTGTTTGAAATTTCATCTTAAAAGAAAGGAGATCGAAAACACAAAGATACTAATCATATTAAAATTTACTGAGGTATCTGATGCCAGGTACTCATCAAATATGGTTCGGAAATTTCCACTCATTTCTAAATAGTAGCATGGCAGCACGAATTTGGTTTTTCAGATGGAACCCCATATGTTCGATTGGATTCATGTCAAATGAATTCGGAAGCTAGAGCTGACTTAAAATTATCCAGAATTTTTCACGAACTACTTTTTGACAATTGGACACTTATGACATGGGGATCTTGTAGATAAATTTCATGATTCGACGGGAATACTGTTACCATTAAGGACTATACCTTGTCTGTAATGACGTTTACATAAGCAGGGATTGTTCTATGGGGATGATTAGTCCTGATATGTGTGTGTGTGCTCCATGAAAACATCGTTCCCTCCATTGTATCCCCACTATTACCTTGTATTTAGCCAACTCTGCACCTAAGTGCCAGGGTTTCCTTTGTTAATCGAAGTATTCGCATTCGCTATTCAATGTGATTGACCAAAAAAAGCAATTCGTCAGACCAGACAATTTAAATGCCGATGTTTCTCAGCCCATTGTCGTCCTCGCAGGGACGCGATTTGTGTTCGCCTGCGGGAACCCATACACAACAATCTACACAACACTTCGTGTTGAGACACCATCTCTGGGTCGCCAAAGTAGTAGCTACTAGTAATATCAGCCATCGTGGCTCTTTCTTCAAGGCGAAAAATGTATGACTGTCTCCTTTCTTCTCTAGAATCAATGCATCGTGCCTGACTCAAGGATACAGACTATAGGTTCCCAACCTTTTTTGAACTGGCGCTCCCTTTTCTAGTGAATATTTCGATACCGCCCCCTCCCTCTCTAGAGTGGGAGGGGGCGGTTTTCTAAACAAGAGTGTACATAACACATGGTGAAAACAAGAGTTAAATTTTTAAAAAAAATATTCTATTACTAATGGAATATATTTTTCAATTTTTTAAGCTCCAATTTTTTTACTTGCAAATCTGAAATAGCTATTGCCCCAAATATATTTAAATATGTAATATTATACATTTTAGTCACAGATAGGATATTGTTGGAATTGAAACTCTACTGATTTCTTCATTTAAGAGTGGAATAAAAGTTTTAGCTTACTTATTATAAAGACAGGCAGGGGTTTTGATGATACGAAGTAATTCATAATAAATTATTGCTTTCAAAAGAAATATAAATTGACAAATTAAGACTTTAAAAAATCACACGTTAATTCCTGGTTAACATTTAATTATGTTTCTTGGATAATATACGTAATGAAATACAGTGGAAGAAACATTCATCCTCCTGCTCACAGACAAAGACAACACTAGAAATGATTTAAATACTTATAATCAACATAAGGTAAACAATATTAAAGTTTACTTTTGTTAGTACATAATCAGCGTGTTTTTTCAGTCTTTTTTAGACTATATCTGGTTAATCTGCCCAAACCCCTCCGTTCCATCTCAACAGCACCCCTTAGTTTTCTCTGGGTCTTTTACTGCCCCCCTGAAAGCCTCAAATGCCCACAAGGGGCGTTATCGCCCACTTTGAGAACCTATGATACAGACTATCTCAAAACTCACTAGAAACACTGGTAACCACAAAATCACAAAACTAAATGTTGAACATAGAATACACATAAATTTGTAAGAAAAAGATCAGTCCTACAAAGTAAAAGATTTAATGTCTTACAGCTACAGTTAACATAGTCACTTTTTTCGGAATGAGAATATTCAGATATTTTTTTTTCAAATTAGTTGACACAGATTTGAAATTGGTGCTTCAATTTTCCTGCTCCAGGTTTCGGATCTTGCAGATTATGTTTTTATGTAATTTAAACAAGTCTTTAAATTTAACTTTTTCGTCAAATTTTTCAAAAATGTCATTATTTTCATATCTTTTAATTTTTTGGTAATTTTTTAACAAAATGTTTTATTACAACGGTTTCACTTAGAGAAGAATCAAGATAATTTGATATTTAATATCTCTATACTGAAATACTGAACTATTTCAGATTTGTTAATGTTCCAAAATACGGCTTGAATAAGACTAGATCAATCTTTTCTTAATAATTTTAATCCATTTATCCTCAAGCAAAATTATTCCAAACTCAGATTATGATTTAAGAGATTGCATAAACTTAAGGTTTAAACTCTCTATCTGTATACATATGATATATATATATCACTGAGATATTATTTTATGTCTTACTTTTTTAGAAAAAAGTTATAATATAACTAAGCCGATTTCCTGACGTCAGTAATACTTTTTTACTTAACATTAAGTCTTATTCATACATCATATATGTTTACAGAATAATATGTTTTTTTTAAATTCCTGTATTAAAAATCACGATTTGTGGAATCAGTGCTTATTAATTTACTAACAATATTTAATCCTCCCCTCCAAATCTTGTGTTTGAGATTTATATTTATTTTGAATATGTAAGTCTATTCATTCTAAATAAGCTTTGTATTCATAAACCTTTAGTTCAGACTTAATTTATTTCTTTAAACATATTTTGTGTAACTTTTCATCACATGATAATTTAAGATAATAAAAACACTGACACCTTCTTTCATCTCGGTTATTTCTTTTTCAATATATTTTGTAATATGCTTTCAACGCCTTTCTTTAGTTGAAGGAGAGCTTGAGAAGAAATTCATCCACACTTGGTGAAAAATATCCCCATGGAAACGTGATCTTTGGTGTTGTCTGAACCAATTACATTTGAGGAAAAGTTGTGTGACTAGAAAGAAACGAATTACAAATGAAATTGCCGTCTACCGAGTTAAATCCATTGCCTGAAATCAAAGTACTTGGGAGCACTGAACTTCGTTCAAAAATAGTTTCCATTACACCATTTCGATTCCATTGCTCTTTTTGCTGAAAATCCTTTAATTTTCTTTCTAACACGTCATCGTTGAGTTTTTAATGTACGTACAATAATTAAATTCACTATAAGCTTGGATCGAACAGTAGCTAACGAAATAACATTAATATGAAAATAAAAATTCTTTGTAAAATCTTCTTTTTAATCTGTGCAATGTTTGAAATATTTTTACCTAGTTCCAAGACAAATACATAAATTTGAAAAATAGCAATGATTCCCATTGCAAATAAGAAAAATTTAAATACTTCATATTTTAAGGTACAAAAAATGTTGGCATTTAGGGAGCAATATATTTTTAAGCAAAAATAAGCAAAAATGTATTTTAAAAATAAATTTGTCGCTTAAAATTATGAGAAAGATAGTTTTTATATCTTTGAATGCTCAAATATGCTTTCGGTTTTTCTGAAGTTAAAACTAGTATTTTCTAATATTATTTTAAGCATGTGCAGCATTTTTTAAAAAACTTTTTATGTGATAAGCCAAAAATTAAAAATAGAAGAGCTTAGATTCAGAAATAAAATGGAAGTATTGTATAAAATAGAAATGTATATTTGAATATAGTACAAGTTAAATATACTTTTTGGAAAGTGACAAGAATACATTTCTTAATCCTTTTTTGGAAAGTGAAACATTTTTATTTGTTGTATGTACTATAGTATTTTTCTTCCACAAGTAAACTTCTATAGAATACATCAAATTTTTTACTTCATTTTTATTTTGCATAAAACCTAATGCTGGTGAAATTAAAGAACTATTATCACCTTCAAGTGCATTTTTAAATCGATTTCAGATTTTTGAATCTAAATTTTAAATCCGTTTCCTTGAGTATTCATTAGTAAAAAATTTTTTAACGTTAATTTAAAAGAATTATTTTTAAGTTATTAAAAAGTTTTTAAAATCGGTATTTATATTTCGGAAAAATTTAAAAGTAAGTTTAACATTGTATATATATGATTATATATAATTTTCTAAAATAAGTATAGACTATTATAACATTTTTGGCAGTACATAGATTCAATGTATTTCTTGTATTGAGCAATTTTTACAAAATTTTAGGACGCATGCATTTATTTAACTAAAACAAGCTCATTGAAATTTCAACTGTATAAAATGGAAACAAGACTAAAATAAAAACAAGAATTTGCTTCACCAACAATTTTTTTTACATTCTATTTATATATGAATTACATATTTAATGCATGGCAAATTATTTAATGAAGTTTGTAGTAAAATCGCAGAAATCGCAAACCACAAGAAAAACGTTCTCATTATATTTGCTGATATTTTAATCAAAAAAGGTGGTTATAAGTATTTCAAATGTCGTCTTAATATAAAACGAAATAGTAACAATTTCAGTTACTATAAATCAAAATGTCATCTATACAGTATTTAATTTTAAATGTGATTCTAACTTTTATTTGACACGATATTCTTCGGTACTTAATTTATATATTTCTTCAAAACAATATATTCAAATTTGATATTTTGATTGTTCATAAATATATTTAATGAACTCGAGAGAGTTCTTCAAAACAATATATTCAAATTTGAGTTTTGCGAGAAAAGTCTCATCAAACTTATAATCTTAATACCTTTAACATTCGTGAATATCCCTTATTATGTATTTTTAATCATTTTTTTTATTTGTTGTTTTAATATAACTACTATCTTTCATGGATTTTTAAGAGAATTTTTGATAAGTTTCTTTTTAAATCTCTGAATTTATTGTTCTTTTTTTTATTCTTCCCCTGGTTCTTTTTATTTTAATTTGTCCAAGGGACAACAAGAATAAAGATTTTATCATTTCTTACAAGTTTTTTTAATGAGAAGCACGTTAGTCATATTTTTTGTAATTAAGTTCGTTCACTGAATGCAAAATAAAAGATGCATAAGTAACCTGCAAAATAAGATTAATTTTTTTGAATTAGATGAATTTTCATATCCATATCTTTGATGCCTTTCATTAATAATTTGTTCCCTAGTCAAATTTAATTTTAAATGAAAGCTTCACATCAGAGGAAAATATTTTAAAATTTCCCCTCTTATTTATATCTGTGATTTAATTTGTCGCTGATAAAAAAAAATACGTGCATTTTAAAATATTGTGGAAAAGTATGAAATAATTAATGGAAAAAAATTTGATACTGAGCAAGTATTTCATTAACATCGCACTATAACCCCATAAGCACTCATTTCTTTTACCCAAAATGCTTAAAAAAAAGCCACATTTTATAATTGTTATAACCAAACACCATACTAATTCCCACCTTCCCCACACAAAAAAAGGCCGGATGAAAAGCATTTCAGTACCTTAGACTAACAGCATCAACTATTCAAAATACTAGCACTAAATAATACACCAAAAGAATTAAAAATAAGCTCAAATCAAAGAAAGGAAGAAAATATCAGTACCCGTACAGCGTACGGGCAAACTGCTTAAGGGGGAAAAGCAACACGAGAGCTATTGGTGACTTACCTCGTGACTTTGAACTATGGCCAAATGACGAGGATGACAACTGAGCTCTGGGGGGTACCCCTTCACCGAAATTCCACATCACACCATGGGAACCTTACTTACTTTCGGAGATTTATGACTTCTATGGAAAAAAAATACGTACTGTTTTCTATTGAATGTTTAATGAAATAATTTTCCATATTGATGAAATTAATCGGTTAACTTGAAATAAGGGCTCCCCTCCCCAAAATTATTAGTAAGAACAAGTAGTTAGAATATTCCATATTTAGTCTTTTTTAATGCAATACGCGTGGATAGGTTAATTACATTTTGTATATTTATGTAATATTAAATAATCTTTTATAATACTAAAATAAAAATCAAGTCCTTTTTTCAAGTTGTTAAATAGAAACATTTTTCGTTTCATTCAGAATTTATCCGGGCACTAATTAAAACATTCATCGAAATAAATGTACAAAAGATCGAGTACGGTTCCATTTAAATATAAGTAGAAGTTAGTTTTGCTGATTGAAAAAAAAAAAAACTTAGTAAAACTAGGTGACAGCAGTGGTTCAGCAGTTCACAGAAGATCAACCAAGTAAAATATTAGAAGTTACTGTATGTTATATTTAAATAAATTACAAATTCGCCCCGTGGCATTTGGCTTGGAGTTCAATGGAGCAATTTATCAACCAAAGTGGAAGTTTATTTGGCTGGCATTTAAAATTCTACGGGCTTATTGTCAATAACCTAATGCGTAATTTCAGCGAGTTATTAATTTAATTAATCTGAATCCTGTTGTCAGCTGACCATGGCTTAAGGTATCCAAACAGGTTAAAATGACCAAATTCGGTCAAAACACATATTTTTGTTTTTAAGTTTATTTAATAAAGCTATCTTTTGGTTTTACTAAACATACTTTATTTTGTTCCACAATCAAATTTAAAAAATTGGAAAAACCGGAAAAGTGTCTTTAATTTAGCAGAAGGGGGCATTGAAATTTTTCAGAATCTATCAAGGTGAATCTGATAACTCAAAATACAGTCGAATCTGGATAATTGGAAGTTAGAGGGACCCATGAAAAACTACGAATTATCAAGAGGGTAGGAAAAAACTCCCAAAATACACGCAGAGAAATTTTTCTTAACACATTTAAATTTGAAACAATGGAATAAAGCAACAATTGTACATATGTATAAAATTATTTTAAATTATTTTGAAAAAGTTCATATTTTATCGTATAAATATTACACTGAATTTAAAAATTCTATATTAAAAGAATGCATTTATATATTGAAAACCATTTTTAAAAGAATACATACTGTACATAATTAATCTTTTTTGACGAAAAATTCTGAAATCTTTGAAAATATTTTTAATCTTTTATCGGCTCCCTCAAAAACTGTCCCCGTCACCATTGTTTCTTCAAGGCAGGGGCCAGTTCGGCCATGCCGTATTTGGTGCCACATGCCGTAAGTCACCTAGATGAGTCATAAATCTTCATGTCACTGCCATGCAAAATACACAATCCTACGCTTCCAACATTAGACCATCCTTTCTAAATACATGTGTTGCAAGACCACGTGATGAGCGAAACATAAGGAAGGCTGACAACAAGTGTGGCTGATCTATTGTCCACTTGAAGAAGGAAAGCAATAAAAGTGTCTTTTTGCTTGAGGAACCGGGAAACACAAATAAGTGATGACAGGCAGATGGTCATCAAAGGGGCTACGTTACAGGGGAGACACGCAGAGACAATACAACACAAAACTTGTAAGCTTCAACCTGTTTATTACAGGTCTGTACAGGATAGTTAGTGTTCGAATTGTCAGAGACTTATAAGATCACTTCGAATCAAAGCATGTTGCTGCCTAGTCAGCCACAGATTTTACTTCGAAATATTGAGTGTACCAAAACATATTGTTTTATCTCGAAATATCAAGAGTTTTTCAAGGGGCTGAGCTTATACTTCGAATTAGCGAGAGGCTCGTATTATCAAAGGTTTGAATTAGTGAGAGTTGACTGTGTTATAATTGCAAAAAATATTATAATTTCTATAAAACTTTTTGATCGTTATACTTATATTATTTTCTAGAGAATGTACTAAATTATTTATCATTGTATGAATACTCCTTGAGTTATGGGTTGTTATTTAAATAGTGGTCTCGGTAAGGAATGCCATATTTCTTATAAAATTTACTCGATCAGCTCTAAAATTTTTTAATTTTGATAAAGCATTAAAATTTTAGTACACTATGTAGGTACATCTAATTTTTTTCAGTAATGCTTTTATTAATATAAGTTTATTATTTTTTTCTCTAATTGGCTTTGAAGCTTTTCAAAAATATTGCTAACATTTCAATTATAATTGCATTTTTTGTAAGTTTTAGATAATTTTTTAAAAATATTGTTAGTTAAATATTAGTATTTCTGGTATTGATTTCTAAAAAGGCATTTATAATATTTTAGCAAGCTATTTTTTTTATATAAAAAGTACTCTGAACGTGTTAGGATACCTTAAAATTCTTTCGCCAATAGCTTAACAAGAAAATGTAATGGTGCGTTAATTGAAAAATATAAGGAATTGAAAAATTTTTGAACAATTTTTTGATTTTCAAGTTTAGTGGGTTTTTTTAGTGATGCGTGTTCTTCCGAATTTTTGAATTAATTTCTTTGCTGCTATACCCATAAATTAAAAATCATTATAACGGTCTTTTGATCAATTATAAAAAAAATGTTTTTTTTATAACAGAAAGTTATAAGTGAAAATGTAAACTTGATTATATTTTTTTAAGTAATTAAAAAAATATTCCTTAATATATTTTAATTTGTTAAAAATGTCCATGAATTCATTTGAGCTGAAACGATAAAAAACTTCTTGATAAAAATTTAAAGAAAACAAACCGATATCAAACATCAGTGTTTATTTTAAATTGTTATTTTTAGGTTTTATTCCTTGGTTATTTTAGGTTTCTTAAATTTTTTTTAGTTAAATAAATATTTGTTTATTCCATATTCGTTTTAAGAACTAGGTAAAGGAGGAAAATGGAAGTGAAGAATTAAATGAATTGGTTGAAGAAAATAAAATGCTTCGTTGCCCAAAGTAAATGTAATCCAGAATATTTTAATGCGGAAAAAGAATGTTTTCAATGCATTTTTTAAGAGAATAATGGTAAATTTTATTTTAAAAACCTATCATCCTCTAATATTTTATTAATTACTTCTAAACTTTTAATGAGCTTAAGGTTTTCTTACGGTATCCGTATTCAATATTGCTCTTTCAAAGGGGAAAAAAAATCTTAGGATTTTCCAAATGATAACCAAAAGTATGGCTTAGCTGAACCTTGAACAGAAAAGACACAAATAACATTTTAAATCATTATACATTCATAAAACGTTTTAAAAAAGTAAGTATTTTATATTTTAAAAATCAAGAATAATAAATCCCTCCATATTTCTTAGAAGATATTAGCGTAAAAGGTTTTTAACAAATAATTTCATTATTAAGTAGTTAATTACGAATTCAAAAAAATAACAGTAACTGAATCACATGTTCTTAAAACCTTTTAGAATCCATTTTTAAATCAACTATCTTTTTTCAATACGTTATTTTTATGCATTTGGTTCTATTTCAACTGCTTCAATCAATCCTCAAAATTTAAATATTTTACATAGTTACGCAAACCATACTTCTAATCTGGGCTTCGTAGCACATAGCTTAGCTTTGAAGTATGGTAATTGGTAAAATGTTTATGACTAATAGTTACAAATTAAACACGAAAATATAATTTTCTATGTGTAACTCTTTAAAAACAAAAATGAAAGTATTAATGGGTCTGAATGAAGCATGTTATTTGAGTTTTAATGCTTTATCTCAGTGATTCCCAAAGTGGTCTGTATCGACCTGCATGATCTCTACGTAAGTGGAAAAATAATTTAGGGGTCCATATAGGGAGTAAATGAGGCTCTCATTAAACCAGATAGTGACTTTAATTTTAAAAGAAGATGTAATCTCTCTCTCTCTCAAGTGAAAACCAGATTTTACCTTTTTAACAGATTTATTTGCTAAATTTTATTAGATTATTTGCAGATACAAGGTGACAGCATATATTTGATTTAAACAAGGACCATCATTTTAATTGTTCTTTCCAAAATTAAACTCAAGGAGTATAACATTAGACGTCGCGAGTTTTCCCAGTTTCTCACGGAGAAAGATGACTTTTTAACCTACGTTCAACATTTAACTGCCCTCTATTCAGATTTTAAAACTAGGTTTTAGAATGCTTTGACTATATGGTAATACCACGTAGACATGGATTTCATATGGTCACATTTAAGAAACTGAATGCCATAATACAAGAGGAATTGATCGGAATAGGCACTAACGAAGATTTTAAAGTAAAATTTAGAAATGGATGTCAGCAATTTTAATTTTAAAAGGCACACCTGTTACTTATCCCGAATCATGGAATATCATGAGAAACTTTTTAATTGTTTTTCCTAGAAAGCATGAATTTCACCGTAGTTAACAGTCTAAAAAAATGATGATAATAATAAACTGGACACTACAGACCGAAGAGGTTTAGGGTTAAACTCGACAAGATTGATGCCTAATGATGAAACATTTTTACTATTGAAGGGCCAGATTCATCCCTCCTATTAAGAGCATCTTTGTTTGTTTCTCAGTTATTTCATGTAACAGTGACTTTATGTATTATTAAATTTAATTTAAAATTAATTGACATGTGTTTATTAAATTTTAAATACTACATTTAACTACAGATTAAAATTTAAATCTTTTAAGGTAAGTAGTTCTACACCAGCTGTCAAAAAGATGTTTAAGTTGATAAATGTGCAAAAATTTAATATTAGGTAAGTAGAGGTCTAACCAGTGAAGAAAAACAGGACAAGAGGAAAAAAATGTGGGGAACCTGTGCTTTATCCAGAGGTTAGCGCGAGTTGAAATTTATCAACTGAGATTTAATGAACATAATTTATCTACTTACTAATAGAATTCAGCTCCATTGTTTTTATATAACTATGTGTAACTGAAAGCATTCTGGTAGGCATCATATTTGCGACTTAAATACTAGAAACAGTACTAAATATAACATTCTTCTTAGAATAATCATTTCATTGGTTATCCCTGTTCCACTTTTCCAGCTATCAGAATATTTGTGAAAAATAGGAAAGTGGAGCTTAAAGGTATCTTTAAAAGTGGAATTTTTATAAAGTGCATATTAAAAGTGTTATTTTCTTTTCAATCGAGGAAAAAACTAGAATTTATTTTTTTCTAGAGACATAGCTTTGTTCCTTTTTATAGATTTTAGTTATTGTTTCTATTTTTTATTTAATCGCATCCTTGAAATAATTTCTAACTTTCATTGATTTTGGCACATTTCTTCTTTCAAAAACTATTCCACAGTGGGTTTAATTTAGAAAAAAATTCAAGCAGCATACCCATGACTTATTTTTCCCGAATATCAGTGTTAGAAATTTTCGGATTCAGATTATTTTTTTTATAAAAAAAGTTTGATCAGGGATGTTTTGAGAATTTATTCCTATTCAGAGACCTAAGGAACAAAGTTTTTATCCCTCTTATATGAAAAGGAAGCTTAAAAAGAATGATTTCGCGTTTTTATAATTGAAATTCCCTCTCCACTTGAAAAAGATTAGATTATTTTTCTTTTTAGTAGAGCTTACTTGAAACTTATGTATACAATATAAAATATAGTAAGTTGGATAATTCATTACTAATCAATCTTTCAAAAACATTGTTATTTAAAGGGCTTTTTTATTAAAAAATATGATAAGTAATGCAGCTTTGAATTATTTAAATAATAATCAAATTGTTAAGTATTAATCCTTGCTTCTATTTGCAATATTACCCCATGGCTGTTCATCCGTTACTCTTATCAATAAATTTACATCATAAGACTATGAAAACAAATTACATCATCATAAGATTATGAAAACAAATTACATCATAAGACTATGAAACCAATTACATCATAAGACTATGAAAACAAATTACATCATCATAAGATTATGAAAACAAATTACATCATAAGACTATGAAACCAATTACATCATAAGACTATGAAAACAAATTATATCACAAGACTATAAAAACAAATTACATCATACGACTATAAGATCATATTATTAAGATACATATACTATTTTTTCTCTTCACCTCCCCCTCCACAATTCTTATCTTTAGTAGACAGGAAAACTTGTAGAAACTATACGACGGCACTTATTAAGAGACTTCTTATCTAAGTGTAAGACATTCTTTTTTTGCTTCTTTTAATTAACATCAAGCTAGAGTTGTATAATAAGTTCTTGGTTACGACCTGATGAATTCCCACCACGCTCAGAAGGCGAGGAAGGTATTTAAAATGGGATCACTTTCATTAAATTTCCTTATCATATCACGTGAGTAGTTTACGGATCAGTTTGATTTAACACACAATACTCACAATTCCCGGAAAATGCTTTCAACTAACTTATTCAGAGTCAAATATTCTATTTGATTCTCATTTTCACCGACCACAAAGCTCACGATATTGAGTTCAAGACCATATCAAACATTGAGTTATTAAGGGTTCGAATAAGTATATAAGATTTCCTATATTAAGCTTTTTAAAATTTATTGTTCTGTTTAAATTTCCATGTTAATCTTAAAGCTTTACTCAAAGTTTTGACGATCCAATTAAGGTTCTAATTATGGAAAATGAACAAAAAGTTTTCTCTTGAGTATACGACTCATTGGCAAACTTATTTAATGTATCCGACTACTTGCAGCAACTTTATTTTTTAAAAAAATCGAGATATGGGGATTTTTTTGTTGTTTTTAGATTTGTTTAGTACATTTAAAGAAAAATATGCTAAAATTAAGAAAAGAAAAAGAAATTATTAATACTAAATTGGGTAAAAATTGACAAAAATTAATATAAATGGGGCATATTCTGTACAAAATGTTTACGAACAAATTTTTAATTTTTCAATTATGATGTGTTGCTATGTTATTCGTTTTTGAAATGACCTTCAGGATAAGCGATATTTAAATTTTTACAAAAGCTAGATAATTTTTTCTTAGTTATTATATGAAATTGCTTAAAAAAACAGTGATTATATTTACATAAGGGGCTGTAAATTTTGTAATAAAACAGAGCTTGATAAATCGATATCGTTAAAACACTTGTACTACTATACAGAACATACACAAGAAATTTAAGTTAATTAATTTCAAAACTTTTTGAGAAATCGCTGTCTCCGTTTGAGCATTTTAAGGAAAAAAAACACGTTTCCAGTAAAACGAGTTTTAAAGTAATACGTGTGTGTCTTGCTTAAAGTAATGGTATCTGCTTTTACTAAAACACTTATAGTTTTTGTTCTAGGGAACGAAAAATAATAAACTTGATATTTTTATAAAGCTAATAAGATGGCCTATAAAATAAAAACATAAAAAATATTAAATTTCTGAAAAAATTCACAATTTTAGGGTAGTTGGATACCTGAAAGTGTTTTACTACGCTCAAAACCGTTATTTTGAAAAAGCATATAAATGGGTATTTTTTTATATTTGGCGTCTGTTGAATTAGAATATACATAAAAAATAGTTATAAGAATATTATTAGAAGAAAAAACATTTAAATGCAAATATTTAAATGCAGGAAGTGAGGAAAGAATGAGATATTTCCAAAACATTCACCTTTTATGAAAAATGCTTCTATAATATTAATAGTTTCCTATATATAGCTTGGACTTCGAAACCAGAATTGAACTAAAATTTTTGAAACGTTTAATTTGAAAGTGAATTTGTATATATTTTCTTATCAGAGTAGAGAAACTTTAACAAAAACATCCATTATTATTTCAATTGATAGTAACTCTGAATTTTTTGAAAACTTTTGTTATATCCCGGTATAGAAAACTGCTTTAAATAGGCAAAATATTTTTATAATAAAAGTATTTTTCATTAAAGGATGATATTTTAAGAATGTCATTCTTCCACTTTCAATATGCATTTGCTAATTCACCTGACACTAAATATCAGAAAAATATTTATTTATGCTTTTTTTTGTTTGAAAATCACGGTTCCGGACGAAGTTTATTTAAGGTATCCGAAAGCGCGACTACTTTTGGAACCGTGATTTTGCAAAAGCGTATAATTAGATAATATTTATGATATTTAGTATCACTTAAATTAGAATACGTGTATAAAATTGTTTTAAGAATATTATTACAATAAAAAATTATTTAATTACAATATTTTAATAAAAAATTAATATAAACCACCTATTTTCAAAACATTTTCCTTTTATGGAGAACACTTCAATAATAATGATAATTTGCCTGTATATAGCTATATAAGACCTCTATACAGAGCCAGAACTAAAATGTTTGAAATATATAACTTAGAAGTAGGTTAATTCATATTTTAGTACTACAGAGAGTACAAATTCTAAGAAAAAAAAACGCTGATAATTATTTCAATAGGTAGTAACTTTGAAAATAATGTGAATTTTTCAAAATTCCTAGTTCAGGTCTTCTTGAGAAGCCTTTACTTTATTTAAGCAAAATATTATTATTATAGAAGCATTTCTTACAAAAGGAGAACGTTTTAAAAATAGGTCATTCTAAGTTCATTTTTTTGCCAACACATTGCATTTAAATAGTTTTATTCTGATAATGTCCTTAAAACAATTTTATACATGTATTCTAATCTAAGTGATGCTAAATATCATGAAAATTATCCATTTATGCACTTTTTTAAAATCTAGGTTCCGAACGTAGTTGGATATCTTAAATCAACTATTCATTTAATAATCTGAAATTGTATTAAATTATAAAATAGAAAAGAAAATGCTTGAAGGCAGGGTAGACTAATCAGAATTTCAGTAAGGATTGTAATACATAAAAACTTTTTAGAAGATGAACAGAAACATACTTTTCATTTTCAAAGGACTTTTATTTGATTTTTAAAAACGGTGTAACATTTTTTTTTCTGTCTCTAAGGATTCAGAACGAAGTGTTATGTTGTATTAAAAGTAATGCTAAATGTTAGTTTTGTTAAAACACATAAAAATACATTTATAAATATCTCATGTGACAGTCACATCTGGAAAACGGAATTCTTATGCTTTTCCTGTTAAGGAGAAATCTGACATTCTCCTTCAAAAATACGTTTCATTGAAATTCAATACCTTCTTTTTCTACCGAAAAATGAGATTCTACGTCATGACTTTATATCCTTGAATTTCCATTTATGGCTTGATAAGTTTTATAACTGTATACAATACATGCCTGGTATAATACTGGACTTTGTACAATATGTTTTCAGAAACTATATATATATATATTTATATATATATAATATAATAAACTAGAAACTTCTCATTATTGTCTGACTATAACTTCTTTTTATAGGAAAAATGTTTGGTCTTTCAGATAAAAATTTTGATCAGAACTATTTTTAGGGCATGTTGAAGAAAGAAATGTGTTTATGGATTAAATTTTTTTTTTTTGATTTCGCATTGTATTACTGACATAGCAAATGTGTTCCACTCGAAGAATTTTTTTTTATAAACTAACTGAAATGTTATCAAGAATAGAAAAAAAAGTTTTTAGAATAGTAAAAGGAAATCAGGATATAGCAGTAACCCATACCAAATGGGAAATTTCGAAAAAAAAAAAGATTAATGTCAGCTCTTACAGATCAAATGTGAAAATAATTGACTTCCAAATGAAATATAAATCAAGACTTAGATTTTTATTATGTCTTATTTAAGCCCGATTAATTAAAATGGGGATTTTTAAAACTGAGCATCATTAGCTTTTTCCATTAGAAATAAGTTAAAAAAATGCTGAATTATACCTTTAAACCAAGTGATTTGTTAGTAAAATTTCAATCGGAATGGATTTAGATCATAAAAAAGGGGATAGTCAATAATTCTTCAGATACGAATATGCTTTGTTTTACTTTAATTTTTGTCAAATAGTCTTTTCTTTTTTGAAAAAAAAAATGTTTTGGTTGAGTTTAAATATGAAAACTTAATGAATTGCAATATTATATATATATATATATATATATAGATTGATAGATAGATAGATAGATAGAGAGAGATAAGTGTAATAAAATAAATATACTCGTAAATATAGTGAATATCTTTCAAAGCAAGGAATGGGAAAAAATGGATTTGATAACCAAGAACAACAAAAAGTCCATTGACCTTAATAGAGAATTATTATGTTTTCTAGTGCTGTCACCGACTTAGGGTAGTGACATAGGGTTAAGCTTGCTTTATAGGATCCTAACCTTCCCTTTCAGCAGAAAATTTCTACATAACCGTGTAAGAAAAATTGCAGAAAAAACTAAGTTTGAAAAAGGAAGTTAAACCTAATAATTACACGTGTAGATTCACAATACTCTTACAAGCAATTAATCTTACCAGAATGACTACTGTAAAATTGTTCCAAGCTACATAATGACACACAATAATCCAACAAAAATACTATAACTTACCAAAAATCTTTCTCCCTCTAGTATGGTATAATTATCCGAACCAGAACACATACATACAATATGAAACCACTACGTGTGATGTGACTAACATATCGCTAACTTTAACTATGGGGCTATCTATATGACAATTTTATAAACTAGTGGTACTGAATAGAAAAATTGAAGAGAAAATGACGAAAATTTTAATAATTTGATTGTTTTTATTTTTATAAATATATGTGAACACAAAGCTATTAGGATATATATATATTCCCATTGTAAGCAGTATATATATATATATATATTAATATATATTTAGTCAAAATTCTCTTCTCTACTAGAGAGAGATGAATAATCAATAATCAAAACTGAAATTGCAAGATAACCAGACAATAGATCTTAGAAAGGATATAGAAATTAAAAATAATAGAGTTTAAAATATAAAAATATAGATCCTACAGTATTACAAGCATTGCTGACTTAGGACAGCTCTTACATAAAAAAATAATTTATATAATAGTGGGTTGAACATGTTTTTTGGCCGGCCAACCTTCCCCCTTTCTGTTAATAATGTTGAGCAAAAAGCTAATACAAATAATTGATAGAATATCTAAACCCAATACAAGAAAAAGGTAACTTGCCAAAAAATTGCATTCAAAAGTGTAGAGCCCGTGCTAAATCTGAGTACAATAAACAAGTTATTGCCAGATTCCAGACCCGAATGTGAATTCAAAGCATGGGAATGGCTGAATAGTAGCAGCAAAAGTATGAAAAGAATTGATGTAAAAGATTAAAAAGACTATATATATATGTGTGTGTGTAAAAGACGTGGCCGGTGGCAGGGGGATTTCGTAATATTAAATGTTTTTTATGATTTTTGATGTTTTATATTTGTTGATTTTGACGAGGCATACTTTTATTGCTGGAAAAATCTATTTATTGCACACCTTGAACCACAAAAACACACATATTAAACAAAGAACAAGGAATTGACGGCACAACACACAAACACAAAGCACAAACCAAGCTGCAGCAGAATACATGACGAAAGACAAAAACGGAAGAGGGTGGGTCTCCAGAAATCTCAGTATTTATAGAAAGTGGGAAGTCACATGATCTATATAGGTTTGTGGATAGATGTAGCTAATTGAAAAAGCTGCCGTTTGGCGGATAGCTAGGTTATTATTAAAAAGTGGATCCTGAAAAGATGGACCAAAGATATAATTAAAAGCTATTAAAAATTAAATTATTGAGGATTATTACACACACACGCACGCACACAAACACATACACACACATATATATATTATATAGAAGTGGGAAGTAAAAATATTATAGCATTTTAGTCTTACAAAAGAAAGTAGTTATACAAAGATGTTTAAAAACTATATTTTATAGATTTTAACATTATCTTTGATAAAAAAATATGACCCCATTATTATTAAAATAAAATCAGTACTTCTTTTCTACACGCGAGTAATCAAAAACTAATTTTAATAATAACGGCGATTAAATCCCAATAGCGTGTATTCCTGGATTAAAGAAGTTCCGATGATACCTTTACTTGAAGTTGTGGATGTTTGGCATAATTCTAAAATGGTCTCCATGGGATGTCTCAATCAATCATTGTCAGCATTCCTGCCTAACAGAAAAGTGAAACAAAAACAAACAGATCTTGTTTTTCTTAGGGTTACCTTTATTTAGCAGAGTAAAACTTCTACAGAAATATACCTCCACCGAGATTTGGTCATAGGATTTCACCGTTGTGCTGCATTTTGGCATTAAATGAAGAGCATTGTCTTGTATAGATGAACTATATTGCTTCAACTTATAGATGTTCTCTTTCTATTACCAATTTAGAAGAAAAGAAAACTTATTCCTAGATAAAAAAAATACCATAAAAGTAAAATTAATAATACTTTGTATTAGCTTATATATACATGAGAAACCAATTAGAAGCATTTCAAACTGTACTTACGCAAATGGTACGGAATGAATTGAATTCTGGTAATTGGAATAGATCAACCTTGATATCCAACAATTTTGTTTTACAAAGGAATTACACATAAAATCTCTGTAATACCATAGCACAGCGGTCGCCAAACTCTTTGACCTCACGGTCCAGTAAATTCTTAATTTAAATCCAGCGGACCACTATTAGGAATTTTTAAGTGTTAAATATATTAATAAAAAAATTGTGATCTAAGAACACATAAAATGTACCTGGTTAATAAAATGAAACTATTAATTGTTACCAAATTATGAAAGATTTATTAATAAACCACAATGAAATAAACAAAAACTGTCAAACCAAAACAATTAAAAAATGGTTTATCAAACGTTTAGTATTCCTATAAACGTTTAACATTCCTATGAAATGGCGTCATTCTATGAAGTAGCATTTTTATAACTGTTCACGTACTGTATTGGATTGAATTATGTTTCAATACATCTTAAAACATAATTTAACATGATTAGTAAATATATTCCACATTTTTCTGGGTTCCAGCGAAATTTTCTCGCAGACCGTTAGTGGTTCGTGGACCACCACTTTGGCGATCTCTGCCATAGCATGTATTCTAACGAGACAATTCTTCATGGATTTTAGCAGTTTTCTAAAGCTTTGAGCTATAATACTTTCTAAGAGCTATGATATTTTTCAAAAAATTTATCAACTTATTACAATTTTATTTCTTTTTTATCACAGTCATAAATGCAAGAAAATATTTTAAGTGATATTCTTATCTGAATTCCCCAAATTTAAATCGGGCGTTTACTGAACAGAATATTATTCTTAAAAAAAATTCTTGCTTATTATTCTTTAAAAACCATCAAAATTCCAATTTGACGTTGGAAGTAATGGACTGAACAAATTGAAAATTTTGAATTATGAATATTGGGCCAGCTTTGTTTTGTTAAGAATTCTTTATTAATTCTTTAATGCGAAAGATTCAAAAATCGTTACTCTCATGTCTTTGAAATTCGTTCTGATAACTCGATGCTCCACTAGAAGGTGATAACAATATGTAATCTTGAATGTCATGCAGGCTGGTTTATTCAAAAATACTTATTTACTATTAGATAAAAATATGGGTCAAAAGTTAAATTCTGAAACTGGATTGAATTTTCAAAAAAATAAATAAATAAAATAAATAAATAATTTTGTTCCAATAGAGAACCCTGTGACCTATTCTGTGAGTGTGAGCCTGGATAGATTCCTGACTTTAATAACATAGTTGTAACTATGTAAATGCAATTCTATCCTTGATATTTTCCAAAAAGTATTGCATCTAATTTTTAACTTCCTTATGTCTTCCACATATGTTATGAAGCATTGTTCATGATGAAATCACCTTGCATTTTCTTAAAAAGAATCCATCTTTATTGAAGAAGTATATTAGTAAGAAAATCTTTCTAAAAAAACCTCTAAATAAATTATATTTAATTAAACTTTGAGAAAAATTCAAAATAGATTTCATTTACAGCTTCAGAAACATTTTATCTTAACTAAAATGTAATCACTTTGTATTTATTTTTCGGATTGAAATTGTTTGAAAAGTCTGTTTCACACACACGCACACATTTCTAAGCTTGCCTTGCAATTCCCTTTAGTGTTTTGTTAAGGCTTGATTTTTATACGATTTCAAGTAATGATATATTGAGATTTAAAAAGTATTAAGGAAACGCGCTCGCATTACAAATACTTTAAAGTAACTACAGAAACCTTCAGCATATTCTGAAGCCATTTGATTTTTTATTATGATGGTTTTTAAGACGAAAATCACTTATATGTCACAAAAAACAGTACATTTGACAAGTCCCAATATCTTGCTAAGTTTCTATTATTCTATCATGCTACAAAATCAAAGATATTTGTTGTTTATATTTGGGATCCAAATCATGTATTCAGTTTCATCAACTTTATCGACATGTTTGGCAGCTGAGGTTTGTTGTTTTATCTGGTTTGCCTATTATCCAATCACAATTACTTATCAGTGGTTTCCGACTACTTGCAACAACTTTTTTTAAGCAAATGGAGATATAGGGATTTTTTGTGGGTTTTAGATTTGCTTAGTACATTTTAAGAAAAATATGCTAAAATTAAGAAGATAAAAAGAAGTTATTATTACTAAAATAGGAAAAAATGGGTAAAAATTTACAAAAAAATAACATAAACGGGGCCCATTCTGTACCAAAAGTTTATGAACAAATCTTCAATTTTTAAATTCTGATGTGTTACTAAGTTATTCGTTTTTGAAATGACTTTCAGGATAAGAGATATTTTAATTTTTACAAAACCTAGAGCACTTTATCGTAGTTATATGAAATTTCTGAAAAAAAAAGTGATTATAGTCACATAAAAGACTGTAAATTTAAATAAAACAGTGATTGATGAATCTGAAAATTAAAACACTTGTACTGTTATACAGAACATACACAAAAAATTTCAGTTAATTAATTTAAAGACATTTTGAGCAATCGCTGTCCCGTTTGAGCATTTTAAAAAAAAAACACACATTTAGAGTAAAACGCGTTTTAAAGTATGACATCTTGCTTTAAGTAATGTGGCATCTGCTTTTACTAAAACTCTTGTAGAGTTTGTTCATGGGAACGGAAAATATTAAACTTGGTATTTTTATGAAGCTAATAAGATGACCTATAAAATAAAATCGTACAAAAATTTGAATTCTTGGCAAAATTCACAATTTTAGGGTAGTCGGATACTTTAATATAGAATATTTGGACTGGATGATTTTCTTGAATCTTATTTTGATAATCATTTTTAATCGCATACAACACATCATTTTGTGTGTTTAAGTTTAAAAAGGCTTGAATCTCTTCTGTCTGTTTTATGCAATACGGCTAAATTCGCGATCATGAAACGATTAATGCAATCACGGGTTCTCCCTTAAATTCAAAGCTGACATTAATGTTGTTCTACTTGTAAAATTCAGATAAAATTTCAAATTTTACAAATGGGTAAAAATGTTTACAAATTAAGATTCTTCAAAAAGTTTTCAAAATTAATAAAAACTTCTTATATTAGTACATGTATTTTTAAATCTAGTAATTTTTTTTTACCTAAGTATGTTGTTTTGTTGGCAAATGTGAACTTTAAAAAAAAATTATGCAAAAAGCAAAAGTTGGCAACAACAGCATAAGAAATGAAGCTGATTATCTGGAAACTCGTGATTGTATTCATCACGTGATCATGACGTCACATGAATTTATGAACGGAATGGCTGGGAACAAGTGATTTTATTTATCATGTAACCTCACATGAATTTATGAACGGAATGGCTGGGAACAAGTGATTTTATTTATCATGTAACCTCACATGAATTTAGCCCATTCTGTTCGCAATTTAATGGACAAAATAGAATGTTCTGATTAAGAAAATTATACAACAATAGACCACATTCTATTAAGAAGACCTAAGTCTCAGACTCGAAAACGGTAGCGGTTATCGGAAATTCCTCTTTGCCCGTAGGAAAATCTTTCACTTCTCGTTTGTGGGTTCCCTCACCCACTCAATGTACAGTTCTGATTATTTGCTCTCGATAAATCAATCATATTAGTGATTCAATAAATTCCCACGGACACTAGCTCAAGTCATCCGAGTACCTATTACCATCCCTCTTTCTCTGTCGTTTAAATCACGCGTCTTTCTTATGTTATAGCCGTCCAATATCCGACCCTCGTAACATCTTCCAAGAAACCCTTCATCAAAATTGTTTTACGTCACGGTTGCTTATGAGGGCGAGTTTATTAATAGTTCGATCACTGATAGAATATTTTTAATGTTCTTTGTTACTTGTATTATTGATTATCGAAATTAAATTTGGATAAAATAGTTGTTTTTTGTTGTAGTAATAGTTGTTCACCGTTGAAAAATGAATTGATTTTGGTAAAGTACGTTTGCTGACAAATGTGACCTGATATTTACGTAACTAATATATCCAGTGTTGATTTCACTCACTGAAAAAATACCTTTTTGAAAAAAATACAGTTGTATGTAAAATAATGCAAATAAAAAAGATGATATTGGGAAAATCGTAAGAACTTAAGAAATTTAAAAGATAAAAAAACCTTATGTGTTATGCCATTACACATTTGTATGTTAAACAGTGTTAAGCAAAGTCTTTCTTCTTGAATCCGTTAAACGATATAAAAGTACACAATTTCAAATCGTCTGTAATTTGTCAGTAAATTATTATTTTTTTCTTATTATTACGGACGAATTAATATATATATATATAATTTAAATACCCAAAAAAAAAGAATCAGATATTACATGTTAATAAGTTACAATTCTTTAAATGGAAATAAATAAAAGGAAAATTGAAGTAGTTCAAATGCTGCAGAATACTTTTGTGTGTTGAAGTCTTCCATATGCATCAGTTCCTTTTCTGTAGGTGTCGCAACAATGTTTGAGAAAAACTTCAGGAACCTATCCTAAACATCTTCAAATAGAAAAAAAAATGTGACAGCTTCCCAGCTACAACATCTTCAGAATAAAGAAAGTGCGCAGAAGTTTTAAATCAGATTACGACGGCGTATATGTAAATTTTATTCCACAACGATTTGTATTGAAACTTGGTTGTGCTGATCTGTGTAAAATTCGCTTCAGCATACCTATATTGCTCGCAAAATATTTCTATTCTTATATCCTTTTTCATAAATTCTACAGATTTTGCATTAGAAAAAAGGCATACATTGAAAAAAGTGTCTGAATATAATAAAATTTGCAAGATAAACAAAATGCTTCTTTTATTTCTTATATCATATTCAAACTATTTAAATGTCATGAGATAACGATTTGTTATATTGCAGCAATAAAGAGATACACTCTTTTTATTATTATATTCTGACATTTTTTCATGAATTTTTGTGAATACGTATTGATTTATATGCTTAATTTCGTTAAAGAAACACAGTAAAAGACCTTATTTATATGCCCAATACTTAGTTTTTTACGATGATTTGAAGAAAGATACATTTTTTTAACCATTATATATATATATATATATATATATAAATGTAAGAATAATTAAATTAGATCTAAAACTAAATCGCTAGTCCACTTCTAACTTTTATCTTCCCGTTACATCTTCAAGTATTAAATTTATTACCCAGTTCGGGAATATAGAACACATGGCTTAACAGAAGTTTGCCGGCTCCGACCATTAATATTTATTGCCTAATGTGACATACTTAAATTCTCAAGTATATCTCTTCAATCGGAAGCTTACTTGAAGAGCAAATGGCTTCAAAAAGGGCTGCCTATTCATATGGCTAACACGTGTCCGTCTCTCTCTCTTACAGACAGATTACAAACTGATCTCATGGAATAAAGACGGTTAAATTAAAATGTCTTGAAGTTCACTCTAAAAACCACGACATATATATATATATATATTTTCAGCACTACAGATAGGCTTAACTAATAACAATCAAGTTAGTTCTCCCAAATAAAAAAAATTGCAATGAATTTTAAGGATTGACAGAAATGCATGATTAATTAACTTGGGGATTTTACATTCTAGATTAAGATCTATTTACTTTTTTTTAATTAAATATGTTATTAAGTAATGTTTTATATTAGTAGCTGGCATTAGGATAGCCTTTAGTTAATGTAAGCTGGTGTTCTGCCAATAAAGTAGGTATAGCACGGATATAAAATTACTTTCCTGTTTTTATCGTGGTATTTTAGGTATTTATGCATGCTTTTTTTGGCTTTGTATTACTGTGTTGACTTACGCTGAAGATAGTAGGATTATTTGGTTATGAAGTATTTTTTGTGTGTGAAGCTTGATTTGTTATTAATAATCATTTGGGGTTTGCATATTTATTGTTTATAAGAAAACTGAATGAAGTTAAAGTTTGGAATGAATGTTATATATATTTATTATAATATTAATGTCAAGTTGAGCTTAACATAAATTGAGGATGCAGTGATTTTATAATTGATTGGAATTTTGTTTATAAACGTTCAAATATATTAATCCTTCGATACATTTAGTTACATAGCTTTGAGCAATTTAAAGGTTTCAATCTTCTGAGATTAAAAACAAAAAATAAGCATAAAAAACATTAATAAGCATAGAACCGACGTCAAATACTTCACACACAATAATATACAAAAAAAAAACTTGCATGAAAACAGAGTGAAATTATTTTAATTTACATCTTTTTCAAAAAGTTGAGTTATTCATTATTATATATATATAAAAGGTAACGCCAAATAAAACATAGATAATAGTGAGAAAATTGCTTTATTAAATATTTTAATACGATTCATTTATGTCGGTTATATTTAATGCTGTCTGGTAAGAGCATATTAAAAATTATTAAACAAAAAACAATGAATATTTTTATAACAATATTAGTATAGATAATAAATTTAAAAGATTCTTCGAGTAAAGAGGCTTCAAGGGAAAAAACTGCGATATAGATAATGCAAGAGGTAAAATTAATCATTTCACGAATATTATTTTAAAAAAAGTCTTCAATATCAGGCAAATTAAAAAGCTTGTTTGACCTTAACAAAAATTAAATAAATGTCATTGATGATATTTTTAGGAATAATTGTTTTCAAAATAGCAATGATTTCCATATTATTAAAGGTGTTGAGAAATTCTTAGTTTATGAACTTAATATAAAAATAAAAAAAAAATTATAAGAATGAATACTATACTTTTTATGAATATATCCTATAATTAATTATTATGTTAATATTTTTACTAAAGATATTACTTATAAAAAGTATTTGAAATTCAACAAAAAATAGGTTGATTAATCTTCAAATACAATATTACTTTAATTTTTACGAATGCATGAAAGCAAATGTTAAATATGTAGTAAATTTATGGTTGAGCATCTCCAACGTATAGTTGCAAGTTATATAAAAACTATAGGTATATATAAAAAAAATGGTTCACAAGAAATATAATGCACTATAAAGGTGCATAATTTACATTATGTTTAATAACAATAGCAGAATTAAACAACAGATTAATAGAGATTTAAATAAGATTATATATGTGTATATATATATATATATATATATATATAGTCAAAATTTCTATACAAGATGAAGATGAATAAACAATAAACAAAACTGAAAACAATTGAAATTGCAAGTTTTAACCAGGCAATAGATTATATATATATATATATATATATATATATAATCCGTTCTTAAATATAGATAACTTTTTCAGGAGATTGAATAATTTTAATGCAATATTTAAATAGGCAATATTTAAATTATAAAACTAATAATGATTTTACTTATAAGGATAATAAAAACATGAATACAGAAATATCTTTTTTATTGTTTATGTAGATAAGGTGCTTGGTAATTATGTCATTATATGTATGAATTATTATAGCATTATATTCAATAAATACATTTATAAAACAATGGTTCTTTTTATAAATATAAGCTATGCGAGAGAGAAAATAAAATCGTATTTTTATAAAAAAAATGTTTTGTATACATCTACCAGAAGTTTTAAAATTCTACATTCATTTCTAAATTCTAAATTTCATAAGAAACCTGTTAATTTTTTACTATCTCTCTCTCATGATTTTAAAATTTATCACAAAAACTTCTGAAAAATATTACTATCTGCTAATTTACAAAATATTATAAACAATCTCAAAGCTACAGATATTTTTGAAAAATAGTAAATGTGTCATGAATTATTTAACAGATAATGAAATTTATTTCATACATTGTTACGATTTTGAAGATATATTTAACTTAATTTATATTAATGATATGAGAAAAGGTTCTTTTTTTTAGGAAATTATAATAATTATGATATTGATAAAAAAGAAGTTTCAAAGTTATAACACACACTCTTCCATTTGTATAGTTCTTTCAGAAATATATGTTATAACTATAATGATATTACATATAAAAACAGATTAAATACTTTCCATAACCTGGATCTGATAGCAATAGTTAACTTACTATATATTTAAAATTATGAAAAACAATAAAATTTTAATTTTGTTTTTAAATCCATCAAGATATATTGATGATCTAGTAATTTTTGGTAAAAATGGTGAGTTCACACTCAAGGTTACTTTTCGTTCTACTTTCATAAGCCTTGTTAAAACTAACAATAACACACTTGCTACAGAATAACTAGATATATTTTTTTTTTTTTTATATACTGTAGATCATGAACTAAATAGTAATATTTTTGATGAAAAGGAAAAAGTTTTAATGTTAGTAATATGAAAATTCTACTTTGGGTCAGCAATATTCATATATCCATTTATAGTAATAAAATACTTAAAAATAATAAAGATAGTTATAAAATAAGTAATACTAAAGAAATTATATGATACTGTTTGAAACGTGATTATTATACTTCTTAAGGCATGCATGTGTAATAAGTTTAATATTAATTTGAAATAATTTACATCTGAAAATTTAATAATTTACTTATTCATACTTGTCGCTACTAGTTATAACTTATTATAATATTATCCAAATTTATATAGTTTTTTATTTTTAATTTTTACACATTCTCTTTTTTAAAAAGTATTTTAATTCTACGCGTATGTTGTTAATTTCATTACAGCATTCATTAATGAGTTATTATATCCGAAAATGCGATTTTGTGATTATCTTTGTGTTGGTTCTTTCTGTGGAGTAAATCGATCGCTTTTTAAAACTCTTACTTGATGGTTATTTAGATTTTTTACAAATTTATTTTAGAAGTAATACATGTTTGTATTTTTTTAAGTAAATAGCTTAATTTTGATACTCTTGAACTATGGTGGTATTGAATTTACAACTAATTTAGAGCTCATTTTTTTTTACACTTTATTTCTAACGATATTTTTTTTTTCTAAATTTTATTTTGACTCCGGAAAAAAAGAAATTAAAGAGGAAAATGAATGCTTCTTAGAACTTTGTTTAACTCCTCAATCTTAGTGCTGAGACTAAGATTTACTAATTGTCTTTGTTTTTCCTTCCTCACTGGTTCTCCTTAAATTAGATTTGCTGTAATTTAGTATGCTATGAGTATGAGTAATTATACGCACGCAAGCAGCATGCCCCCCAAAACACATACAAACATTTTTATATACATGAAGGAAATAGATTTCTGATTATAAATTCAAACTGCTCTACCAACACTCCATAAATACATTATTATTTAAACAATTAAACCACTCAATAAGTGAATTCTGTTCAGTTGAAATTTGATTCAAATGAAATTATTCTTGTAAAGACAGAAGCAAATAAATAAATTGAGGTATAGAAAGTGGATTAATTTGTATTTTGAGTTCTACAACGCTATTTTTGTTGTAATATGTTTAGATAATAATAAATTTATTCTTGTTTATATATATATATATATATATATATATACACGAAAGTGAATCGAAAAATAAGTTTCCTCTGTCGACTGTGGTCAGAGTTGTGTATAAAAGTCAAAACATACAATGAGACATTAAAGATAAGTCAGAACTTTATTTTTCCACATAAGTAACAAGTACATTGGGATATTTGTCAAATTGCTTGATAAGCTTCAAAAAACCCTCGAAGAAAAAATAAGGGCTTTGCATACCGAAGAAGCGTGTAACGGCTATGGGCGAAAGATGACACATCAATGGAGTAGCGTTTGAACTTGGAATTGGTCATGAACGAGCTAACAAGATTATCAATGACATTCTTGGATGCATGATAGTGTCAGCATGATAAGTACCCTGATATAACTGACCCAGACACACATGGAAAAACGCATGGTCGTCAGTCTGGATCATTTCATACGTTACCACGAAGATGGAAAGACTTTCTGCTTCGAATTGTGACGGGGGCCCACCATTTCACACCCGAAACGAAGGTGGATCTATGGAGTGTAAACCTCCGTCATCACCTGTCCTAGAAAAGTTCGAAACAACACTTTCTGCAGATAAATTGCTACTTACAAATTGTTTTCTGGAACTCCCAAGAAGTTTTGTTGCTGGACCTTTTGGAGGTTGGAACCATCAATGCTGCGTGGTACTTAATACCCTGTCAAAATTGAAGGAGGTGATTCGGAAAAAAGCGGCTTGGGCTTCTCAGATCTGGCGTTATGATATTGGATTACAATGCGAGACCACATTTGGCGACGGCAACGCAAAACCATATTGCAATTCTTGGCTTTGAGCAACTACACTATATGGCATACAGTACTGATCTCTCACCAAGTGACTTTTATTTGTTTCCGGCTTTAAAGTAGAATCTCTCTGAAAGGGGCCTTGGAAGCAATGCCGAAGTCAAAGAAGCCGTTAAACGCCCTTCCGTATGCAAAGCCCTGGAATTTTCTGAAGAGGTTTTTGAAGCTTATTAATTGGCATGACAGATGTCTCATTGTACTTGGTACTTATGTGAAAAAATAAAGTTATGTCTTATCTTTAATATCTCATTCTATGTTTTAACTTTCATACACAACTCTGACCACAGTCGACAGAGGAAACTTATTTTCCGACTGGCCCCCGTATATGTATATATGCTAGCCGTTACCCTTCCGCTTAGTTGCATGAATATAGACGTTGTATAAACATATACTGTTTATTTATATATAAATTATTTATATATAAGTCTTAACATTAAGCGTTCAATTGTATTAAGAAACATTGTTATAGCTCTCACCTCTTGATTCAAGGAAAAAATCAGGAGTTGTAAATAATGATAACTAAAACTGAAGTAGAATTATCTTTTAAGCTCCCGTAATCCACTCTCCCAAAGTCAATTTTCATAAATTCCATTCTTAGCGGATCTTCATTCAACAACGGAAACATGCTTATCAAATTTTAAGTATGGGCGTCTAACAGTTCAAAAACAGGAATTTTTATCTATAACGCTCCTGAGTCCCTCTCAACCCCCGCTCACTTTTGAGGGACGATTTTCGTAAAAAAAAATCCGTTCTTATCGGAATTCTAGTCCGTGAAAGGAACATGCCTACAAAATTTCAAGTTTTAATAATTCAAAAACGGGCAAATATTTAAAACGGGAAAGAACCCGTCTGCCAAATTTCAAATCTGTAGTTCTCAAAGTTCGAACCCCGAAATATTTATCTATCACGCCCTTCAGCTCTCACAACACCCCCTTGGGGATCGATTTTCCCAAAACTCTTTTTGTAGCGAATCTCTATTCCATGAAAGGAACATTCCTACCACATTTCACGTCTGTAGGTCTTATAGTTGAAATACGGTTATATTTATTTTCTACAACCTCTCTAAACCCCTCGAGTCCCCCTCCCCTTTCGGGTTGATTTTTGCAAAGCCTCTTTTGTAGTGATTATTTACTTTATGACAGAAACCTGTCTGCGAAATTTCAAGTCTGTAGGTCTAATAGTTAAAAAACGGGGATATATTCATCTACACACACACACACACACACAATACCCCAATACCCCTCACAACCACCTTTAGGTCGATTTTCTCAAAACCTGTTCCTAGTGGATCTCTACTTTATGAAAGGGACGTGCCTCCAATTTTCAAATCTGTAGTTCTAATAGTTCACTAGATATCATGATGAGGGAGTGAGTGAGTCGTTTTTTCCTTTTTTATATAGATATTTGAAATAAATGTATTATATTTTTTTTTCTCAACAGTAAAATTAAATGCATCAAAATAGTATCTGCATTCAAAATATATCGTTACATTTAAGTGTCTTTCAAATATTTTAATATCTTAACATTTCTTTTCCATCTGTCCACAGACATATTATATGCAAAAAGGTCAATTTTTTTACTTTAAAATGAAAAACGTATCACTTTCATTGCACTTTTCATTAAAAAATGTTTTAAAGAATTTACCCTTCCATTCAATTAATTGTTGTAAAAATGGGAGATATATGTCGAAACAGTGATCGCTTTTCTGTCATAATCAATCATAATAAGTCACTTCTTAAAATTTTAATAAGCTTAATTCTCCAAGACGACATCTGTAACATATTTATGAAGTGGTATTTTCTTCATCTTTAAGACTGTGATTCATCAATAAGTAAGAACAAAAGTATGTATGCCAAACCAGTAATGACTTAACAATTTGAAGAATATATGGATAACAAACAGCCTTTTTACAACTGAGTGTTCGAAATATTTTATAGAGAGTTTAAAATTATTTTAAAATATTTAACAAAATTTTTGAGAGATGCTCAACACTTTACTTCAGAGCTCTGTGACATTTTGATTAAACATTTTGATATTTCAGAGTTTTTCATTCTGTTTAAACAACACACACTGTGACTTTTTAAAAACATTAAATTTCAACGAAGTCTTTGCTTGGATTTCTCTAAATTGGCTATTACCATAAGCTGTCTAATATTTTATAATGTCGATATCTTCCTTTTTGTTTTAGGAACTTAAAAGGTTAACTTTAAAATAAAATTTTATACTTTAACGAAGATTAAGTGATAATGTTGTTGAATTTATAACTAATTTTTTTAAAAGGTCTTTCATTTTAGGGCTCATGTATTCAAAATCAAACTATTTATGCGAAACAATGATTGAATTTCATAAATAAAGCTACCAGATCTCTTGAGTTCAAATAATATACGTTTATTTATGCTCCTTAGGTTGAAAATTCATAATTAAGTTCACCTGTCCAATTATAAATTACACATTTTCAAATGGAAATAACATGACTTAAAATATATCCCGAGCAACTACTTTTTTCTTTAAATTTATTTAAAATTAAAAATATTGCAAATTTTCAGTTCGTTTAAATATATATATATATATATATATATATATATATATATATATATTACACACTAATACCTTGACATACGCTACCCCGACTTCAGTGAACCCGGACTTACGCGATTTTCAAATCTCGTTGATTCATCTTTTGTTTGAACGCTACTCAAACTGTGTCTTTTTTTTTTCACCACAGAAACTCAGGTTGAATCAGTGCAGGGCCTGATGAAATTGGTAATGTGATTGAAGAGGTTGTCGATCTAGTCAAGCAAATAAATTTAGAAGTGGTTAATGATGACGTTCAAGGACTGCTGGATTCCCACAATCAGGAGTTGATAATTGATGAGCTCATAGAAATGCATGAGCAAGAGAAAAACATTGAAGAACTTAAGTCTTGATACCCAATTCAATCAAAAGATCAAATGGTGGTTGGGAATTTGACTGAAGGTTTCAGTTTAATTGAAAAAGGCTTTCAAGTCTTAGAAAACATAAATTCCAATGAAGAGTGTATTTTATCTACAAAACAAGGAATAAAAAAAATCTTTAACATCCTACAAATAAATTTTGCTGGTGAAACATTTTTTTTTTTGAGTCAGCTGACTGCTCTTAGATTTTATGAAAATCTTACTTTAAAATAACTTTGGCTTGCGATTTTGTATTTGAGATGTCTAAGATTTTATCAAACATTTCTTTTCTTAGTAATTATTTTCTTTTGTCTCCGGCCCCAACTAAAAATAATTTATTTGAATTTAGATGCAAAATTATAACCCGACTTACGCAGTTATAACCTATCACGTAAGTTCGGGGTATTACTATACATATATATATATATATATGTGTGTGTGTGTGTGTATGTGTAAACATGGTTATCTTATTCAAAACTTAAATCACGCGAGTTGACCATTGACCCAATGAATATGGTTAAAATCTAGGAATTCATTTAATCTTATTCATTGATTTGAATACTTAATATAGAAAATGATTTGATTTCCTTTTCTTTACGAGGCTTTTTTACACAAAAGTTTGAATTTAAAGAAATTTTTGTTCATCCATTCTATTTCCATTTTAAAAAAAGCTATGAGTTAATACTAAACAACATATTAAATGTACGAGAAAGAAATCAATTCTTTCTTAATATAAGAACTTATTACTCTTTTTGAAGGCTTAAAAATTATACTTCAGAAGCTTTTGTAAAGAATCATGAAATTTCTAATTTATGACGCATTTTTCTCATAAATCGGTTTAAAAAAATTTTTTGTACCGCAAATATTCTTATTGAATCAATATTGAAAGAGCGAGATTTGTAATTCACACACATTTGATTATTTGCTTAAGAAGTTACTTCTTTTAAATTCTTTGACTCATATAAGGAATTCAATTTTCTAGTAATGAGAAAATTTCTATTTTTAATCTAAGCAAAATTAGAAATTAGAGCATTCAACACCGCACGGAAAGCCTACATGATTAGTTTTTAAAATGAATTTGTGAAGTGGAAAAAAATGAAATAACTAAACTTATTTGTCTGTGTTAACTGTTTGTGAATACTATTCTCTGTCTCCCACACATATTTCTGTGGTTCACATTTTCATGTTGATGAATAATTTGATAAGGATATATTAGTTTATTTAATTCAATTATACTAGAGGGGGGTACCTCCCTTCGGCCTGAAAGGGGACAGACCCCCATTGTACAAATTATACAATTGTTCATAATCATTGCTCAAATTGTTAAACTATAATTTACATGTATTACGTTGTTCTTCTTAATTGTTATTTTTTTACCAAAATTCGTTCTTGGTGTTCCTCTTCAGTTAAATTCATTACTAAAAAGCTGCGTACATAGCACTTCATTGATTAAGTTCTCAGATTTTAATAACCCTGCAGCTCCTGGAGAGTTGAGTATTTAGTTCCGTTGTGATTGTTAATAAGTCTTCATATGAGGCAACGCTTTTCTTACGCGACGATTCCAGTTAAGACAATCGTTGTAGTATTTTTCTGTGAGAGCTATCAATTATGTGTTATTGACATTATATGAAACGAAACACTTGGTTGCCAATTCAGCGAGTACGACACATGCAAAATCGGGGTTACCAACTTGGCGAGTTATCCTGAACATTGGCATTTTTGTGATAGTACGTGGCAAATTTATTACAGCAGCACTAAGAACTGTTCTTGTATATAGAGAGAAAACTGTCTTTCGAAGAAGTGCGAAATAAAACTCTATTTTTATCAAAAGAAATTCTATCCATTATTTACAACAGGATTTCGCTCAAGATTATAAACAGAAAGAGAGATAGTATTATGAGATATGTACCCAAGCAAACACGCCCACACAAAATCCGAAAAAAGACTTCATCTCGGTTGCTAAAAGCTGAAAATATAAAATGGAACCGAACGAACAAACACGAAACCTAAGTATATTCTATTTCGTCAATACTTTTGTCTACCGCTAAAAGCAAACTTCTACGAGTAGTTTGCGGGATACAGTTTTAAATTAAAAGTAAAAAGAAATTCAAATTTAACTGTTTATGGTTTTATTTCATCTGTTATCATAAAATATGGAAAAATATCCACAAAGTAGAGTTTTAGTGCAGGCTAGATGATTTTCATTTATTCAGGGGCTCCTAAAATTGACTAAACATTTCAAAAATTTGTAGCAAAATCTCTGCAGCTAGAATCTAATTCAAAAGAAAGAGTCCAAATTTTTCTTATAATCATTAAAGTGCTCTAAAAGGGAAAGAAACCTAAAATATATATATACACTATATTTTTGAATAAATACACAGTAAGCTTATTTCTTCTGGCCTTTTTTTATTTTTGAATTATGCTGATGTTTAAAATATCATCCAGCATAACTTTGCTATTTTACTTCTCAAAATTATTGTATTTAATATTAGAAATGGTTTGTAATCACTAGCGTAGGTTATCCTGACGGGGCTCAAAATTAAGAGTATTAGAAAATCCCTTTTTTGAAAAATAAAAATGATCACATTAATAAAACATGTTTGAAAGTGTCAAAAATATTACATATTTTGAGGCCTCTGTAGTTTGGAGCCTTGTATCCATGATATGGCTGGTACGGTGGTTTATAGCTACGCGTCTGTGTGTAATAACAAGGTTATAACAAACGACATTTAAAAACTAATTATTTTTCACCATGAAAATAGTAAATAACTTTGAAATATTGCTAAATTTATCATTTTTTTTTTAGTTTGACTATTTATTGTGTGATTAAACAGTTAAAGTGGAAAATTGAATAGTAAACATGAGTAGAAAGGGCCATTTAATACAACTAACTCGATATAATGCAGAGATTTATTTATAGAAAAGTCACAAAATGTTTCCTTTTGAGTTCTGCAAAAATTTCTACAGAATTCAATCAACAAAAATGTCTCCCTTCCATTTCATCCGAAACTGTCTGAAGGATGCTGATATCAGCGGATTTGCATATCCGTTCAGCTAGAAGAAAAGTTTTCTTTAGCCGAAGGGACAAACCGCACAAACTTTTCTTTCCCAAATCAATGGTAAATAAGCCAATATCTTATTGGAATCACGTGCTGTTTGCAGATGAGAATAAACTAACATTTTTGATTCCTATGGGCGTATAACACACAAACAGCAGAGAGAAGAAAAATGAAGAGTATATTCTTAACAACCTTGTTGGAACAGTGAAACATGTCAGTGGAGGCAATTTTTTGTGGGGTGCATATCAGAATCAGAATGAAGTGATTGTTGTATATTAATGACATAATATATCATTCTATCAATTTAAATGTTTCAAAGATCAATTTATAATTACCTGCCACAAAAATTTGGTTCAGAAAATTTTTAGTTTTTTTTTTTTTTTTATCAAGATAACGATTCTAAACCTATTTGCCTTCGGTTTCTATAATTACCTGAGTGGAACTTCTAAGATCCAACCCCAATTACTAAATTTAAACCCAATTGAACATTTTTTGAGAAAACTGGAAATTACAGTACAGCACACATTGTGATATTAATACACGAAATTAAATTGAAAATTGAATTAAAAACAGTAATTGTCAAAGAAAGGAGAGCCATCAATGCAGAAATCGTAAGAAATCTAATAAACTGTCTGCCCAGACGATTTAAAGCTAGTGTGCATACCTAAAATATTCCTTCAATAATTAAAGGTTACCATACTCTCAGTTTTGTAGTGTATTTCTTAAGGTACCCGATACGGCATAACACTTCTAAGTTACTTTTTTATTTCTGTTTAGTAAAAAAGTTTTAATTTGGGCTTAAAATAATGTTTATAGCTTTGAAAAAAAAATTCCTATTATTTGAAACACATACATTTAGGAATATCATTTTTTATTATAGGGCACTATTTCCTTAAAATTAAAAAAAAATTCCGATCAGTTTATCAGTTTTAGGAGCACTGCACACATGTCCGTTCTACTGAAACAAGAAATTTACTCTTTGGAACACGCAACAATGCTGACGTGTATGACGAAACGAACATAAAGCATTTTTTATAGTTTCCTCAATCAAAAGCGTCATCTGTTGACAAAGATTGTAATTAATTTTGAAACTTAGTGAAAATAAATTCCGTGGTCATGAAAGCAGAACGCAATAAATCGTAATTTCCTATTGCTTTTCATTCTTTTTTAATTAATTTTTTAAATTGTCGGTTTTTTGGGAGATATTTGGCATAAACAACATATTTAAAGCATAAATTAAGTAAAAAAGTTACGTAAAGTGTCATGTTACCAAAAAAAAAATATATTGTATACGAAATAATTTTTGAGCTTACAAATGTCACCGCTTCTGAACAAAATTTTAATTCAATACTGTTTATGTAGTCAAATATAAGATTTTCTAACCCCCCCTCGCGCAAAGATAACCTCTGGCTCTTAATATTTTACATCAGCTTCTTAAAATAATTTTTACTTCAAACGAATTGCGATTTAAAACAAATTAGTAAATTTTTTTAATAATGTTTACCTTAAAAAAATTAATGTCAAACAGAAAATTACTTTTTCTCAAACTCCAGAAAACTTACAATAAAAATAATTTTACTTTTAAAAGTAAAAAAATAAAAAAAAATAAACAAAATGAAACATTAATAGCGAACGTTGATTCTCTCAATCAGTATATTTTTAAAAACTTTATCATATTTACTAATCAATACTTCGTATCCTTTAGCACGTAAAACGCTTTTTTATCCATTTTTTTCTTTACCACTATGAACTAAAAAGTGAAAAAGGTTCTATTAGATTGCGACATAAAGAAATATGATATGCAATATTTCTCTTTATTTTCTCAAATATAAAAATAAAGTGTTTCTTTAAAAAAATATTTAGGTAACTTTGAGGTAACTTTTCTACCAATTCTGCATTTTCTATAGAACGCTAGTGAAGTATAAACTATCAAACATGTTGAAGTTATTGAGCCCTTCTAGAAACGTGCCCGCATACAAATCGATCGAATTTTTGATCAAATGAATGGATCGAATATTCTAAGAATCTAGAACAAAAATCTTTTATGGGCTTCATGAAATACATCCTTTGTGGTCAAATATTTAAAAAGTCGTACCTTTCTGGTAGTTAGTTTCTTAAAAAATATTAATGGAGAAATGAAAAAAAGATATCTTAAACTTCAAAAGTTACATGAAACTAGAAATATCTTTCTTTCAAATGGGCTGCATTTTGGTTGTTTATTCTTTACAGAAACGGCAAGTCTCCAAGTGTTGGAGCCATTTCATTGGTGGCTCCATCTAGTGACGGCTCCTGCTGCCATATTTTGAGGGCGCTGTATTTTATTCAATTCCAGCTCGTGTAAGATGCTAAATATTACCGTGACTTAATTTTGCCGATTCCAGAGCCAAACTTATGCTGAATAGATCTTTTACATGCCATATTATCAAACGACATGCGTACCTTCAATTTTATCACCCAGAAAAACCTATCGACTCCAGCTTGGATCGAACCAGCCAACCTCAGGTTTAAGAGGCAGCAACGCTACCTCTAAGCCACCAAACCAACCCTAGTACTATCTTAGTACAGCGTTTCTCAAACTTTGGGGCTCGCCAATCTAGGGGGGCGTGATAACTCTACGAAAGGGGCGCGGGCATATTCAAAAGTCGAAAACAAAATAATTTTTAAAAATTATTAATTTATTATTAACTATTAACAAGCAAAATACATTCTCACATAGTAAGAAACTACATTTATAAATGTATCAGAACCGCCCAAAGTATTTTATAATTAATTTAGCAATACTAAGTTAAGAACAAGTTAAATAGTTACCATTGACCCCGTGGGCTTGTCATACATAAATTATATACAAAAACTAACACTTATCTTGATAATTTATATGGTTTATAATTAATCCATTTTCTGCCGATTAAAAGTTCAACTATTCGCTCCCCAATGCCACCGTTTTCCCCGTAGGCATACGTATGCGATGCATTGGGGGGGGGATAAATTAAATAAATAAGCAAATCCTCTGAAATAAGTCCAAAGCCTGCGGAATAGTTTTATGAACAGCAGTACTCAGAAAAGATTGTACTTTAGAAAGCCGTGTATATACGTGCGGGGTAATTGACACTTTGGCTGAGCAAGACGTCGATATAAGCTGGTGGCACTTAGGAGTTAAAATTCGTATTGTGCAGTTTTAACGTCATAGTATAGTATTATTGAATTCAATACATCGTTATTGTGTATGGAAGGTGGAGTGTGATGAAAATTATGGTTGAATATAGGGGTGCAAATATTAGAAGTGTGAGAAGCACTGTCTTAGTAGCTTTCTTAGTATAATCAGAGTGTAAAAATCTAGAAAATTTTGAAGTTTAATTGAATAATTTATTTTATTTGATGTCATACGCGCATATTTATCCTCTTAAAGATTCAATTGACATAAAATTGAAGTTTTTGAAATATAATTAGTATCACGATAATTTCAATTTAATTATATTTAAATAAATTCTAGGCACTCAGAAGAAATGAACTTGATTTATCATAATATGTTTAGTTCTAATACACTTCTTTAATATTTAATATAGTTTTCTATTTAAAAAAGAGAACGTGGATTTTTGTTTGAGTTTGAGTTTTAATTTCTGATTAACTAAAAATGCAGAGGTATATTAAAAAATAAGTACATGCAAACTGTGTATTTAATAATCTTGTCATGCACTGATTCTGTAAAGTTGAAACTTTGATTTTTAAACATATATTCTAATGACCAATATTATTTTATGGTGCAAATCTGATAACAACCTTTTAAAGATTTCTCTTTTTATTCACATTATGGTTGAGTTAATATCATTTACATCATTGTTTAAGAGTGAAATTAATTTCAATTGAAATCTTTTAGCTTAAAAATAAAGTTCTTAAATTGTATTTATTCCAAGATTTCATATTTTTGAATTAGGGTATAACAATATTTCAAGACAATTAATCTAGTGATTGTTGATAAACAGCTCAAATCAACTGAGATAAGTTAAAATAATGTTTATAAAATGCTGCATATTTTTATTGAGAGCATTTTCATGTAAAATATACAAATTTATTGCACAAATCAATATACATTTTTTAAAAACATAATTTCCTTTTTGAGAAATATTTTAAAACATATGATGAACAAAATAATGTGTTTTTACTTAAGGTGTGTACCCATAATGGGCCTGAATCAGTTTTATTGCTTATGAACTCATTGAAACTCAATACAAATACATCAAATTAGGAATTAAGCGAAGGAAAAAAATCAATTCAGTAAAAATTACTAACAATTATGTACTTCACTTTTTACATCATTTTTTTGCAGAAAGTAATTATATCCAAATACAATGAACGTAATATAATCTCTCTGTCGTATAATATAATAAAATGTGACGGTTGAGCAGCATTAATTGATTGATTTCTAAGTCGGAAGTTGAGCGCAATTGACTTGTGAAGTTCAGACAAATGAACGGAACTTGTTTAGAAAGTAATTCAACGCACAGTTCTAGTTGAATGGATGCTTGTATCTAATCGATCAAGTTTCGTAAACTTCATGGAGAGTTAGAGCGTTCTCGTAATATATTTGTATGTATTACACGATATTATAAAGTACATGGAGATTCGCGCGTTATGCTTTCAGTTGCAAAAGAAATTTAATTTTAAAGCTTTGAATATAGATTCACATTTAATGTGTAAATCAGGTGCGTATTTGGTATTAAATGAAATTATTAGACAAATGAAAATTTAGAGTGTACAATTTTAGACAAATATTGAACGTCCTACTTAGTTAATAAATTCTTCAATTTTTATCAATAGTACAAATTATCTTTAGTCATTTGATAACATAAAAGAATTTCAAATTGTCAAATTTATGCAGAATTATTTATTTCCTCAATTATCAAAAATGATCATTAATATACTCTCTTAAAAACGAAATAGATGTTTTCAAATAAACAAGGGATTCCTTTTTTAAAGTTTCTTTACATTTCCATTTAATTAGAGAAAAAAATATGATTCCTTTTTTTATAGAAATTTAAAAATAAGCATAAGATTTCAGCCTGGAAATAAAAACATTACTACGAAGAGAAAAAAAAAAACTGCGTTTTAAATAAATCATCTCAATGAAATTATTATTAGCATGTAACTAAAAAAATAAGCAAAGTAGCTTCTTTTGCATTTTTTTTTCAGAAAGTAATTTAAACATGACTTCTCCCCTTCCTTAAATTTTTTTCTTCTGTAAGATTTGATGAGGAATACAGTTTTACATTTTTATTATCTTTTATTTGAGTATTGATTAAAATTGCGTTACCTGTAAACATTATTAAAAATTAGCTAAAGCATTTCTAAATTTAATGAAAGAGAAGTTATAAACAATTGAATTTAAACTTTATATATTTAATATATGTCGAAACGATGGGTATGAATAGCATAACATAATTGAGTAGTTTCTCCCCATATTCTTTTACCATTACATTTCTAAATCTACGTTTTGTTCAATTTTTAGATATTGTAGCGAAATAATAATAATTGGAATACGCATCAAGAATATATCTGCATATGACCCCCGTGCTATACTGTAAATGTTAAATATAATGAGAAAATTTCTGCCTTTAAATAAATATTTTTGAGAAAAATATTTATGAATGATTCTTTATAAAATTAAAAAGAGAATAATTAGCTTATTAATAAAAACTTATTTTAAAACATTATATTAAGTATTTTTGTGATCTAAAGTTACATTCCTATAAATTATAACTTTTTTTTTTGATTTGGTTATTATTATTTAGTAGAAGTATGTCCTATTTTTTCAATGTAGGAACATGACAACATAAAAGATAAAACATAAATAATAAATAATGATAAATTGATAGAAATTTCCTGAACAGAGATATATTGATTTAAATCTTATGATTTTGCACTAAGCATTTCACTTGCATAGATGTTGGTGTACACGAAGTTATCTGAAAAAAAGATATTAATGAACAGAAAATTATGAATGTGCTCAAAACATTTGCATTACAAAGATTTGCCTATTTGGATAGTATTATTACTTTGGGAATTGAGAAATTAAAAAAAAATGTTGCATCTTAAAAATAAAATGGAAACAATGATTTTAAAAAATTTAAATGTGATTCTTTACTGTGATCCCTATGCAATATTTTTACTTTTAATTTTTTGCAGATCATAATGAGGGAATGTGCAGTAAGTAAAAGTAATAATTGAATTTCATTAAAATCTCGTGTTATTGATTGATATTTAAGATCGCAGTCTTTTTGAAGCTAACGAGAGCTAGTTGCGTAGGATTTTGTTAACTCATTTGAAGTTACGCTGATTATATATTTTTCTTGTGTAAGTTTCTTACTTACAAAAATAATTATATTTATAATGAGTGTCTGCGTATTTATACGTCTTAAGCACTAATACAATTTATATAAGTTAAAGTAAAGCAAAATAAATTATTTTATGAGAGCTAAAAAGTTCATGATGATGATAACTTTATTAAAACTTCAGACGTGTGTAATGAATTTCTCAATTTTCGAAATAATTCCAAAATATTCAACTTTGGTTTAACTTCTTACTAATGAAGAAAGACTGACGTAGAAATTTCAGAATTTCAAAAATTACATTAAAAGAGATAACTATAAATAAGAGCATAGACACATCTCTCTATTGCTTTCAATAAATTTTCCAAAGCATGAAAATTACACCATTAGAATAGTATGAATAACAATGAAACAATATTAAGCTGTCTCTACTTTTCCAAATTTTTTGACACTAACCAAACTTACTTATTATTTTAAAAAATAAATTCAACAAAATGTGCATCAAAAACCACTCTTTGAAAACTTTTTTTTAAAAAATAATTATTATTACTGTTTAAAACTTTAGGTACTACGCAACAATTTTAATCTGCCTGTCTCGATTGCTGTTTTCGTTTTAAATCTGCCAAACTTAATTCATAGAATAAACAATAAGAATTATTAAAATGTTTGAGATATGGGGCGACTAAAATGTACCTTTTTTATGCGATAAGCTCAAAGCAAGACAACATAAAATTAATTAAAACAATTTTTGAACAGTGCCAATAAAATTTGATTTCAGTTAAATGATTTATTTTTGCACCGACTTATAAATAAAAGCAGGCAGACATTTCTGTTAAATTAATGAAAACACTATTAAAATATTTTGGTATAATTCAATTATGTAACATTAAACGACTAAGATAAACATTTAGTAAAAATTCACTTATTAAGTTTTAAAAATTGGATTTATACATTTTGATTGTCTTTTCAAATAAACAAAAGTATTTACGACATCATACTTAAGTTATTTTTTTTCCACATGTCGTTCTTTCGAACATTTTATTACAATCTGGAACATTGAGGATTTCACTTTTCAGATTCTAGTAAAACTTAACAAAACTTTTACGTAATTTGAATCTTATGTTGACATCAATATAATTACGGTACAACGTATGGACTTACTGGCTTAAAGAGGACAGAATTTAGTGTATTGATGATATCAGAACATTTATAAAGTACAAAGCTTGTTAAAATTTACGATCTATAAGTTATATATTCTTTGAGTGGATAAGTTTGTTACTTTTTTCATTTATATTGTAAAAACAGATAACTTTTTGTATAGCACAGATTTCATGTTTTCGTTTAGATTTATGTATTCTCTTGGCAATCCTCTTCCTTAAGGGCCCAGAAAAAGGCTAAATTCATAAAAAGAAGAAAACTTAAATTATCTGTAAATAATTTATTTAGTGTAAATACGATATACACACACTGAAATGCCTCTGAATTAGGGATACCTACCTAGTAGCGAGCTGGGCCTCCTCTGGCCTTTATAACGGCTGCCACACGTGAGACAGAGATTGAACAAGTTTCTGGAAACGTTCCACGGGAATGACTTGCCAAATATTGGCTAAAGCTGTCCATAATTCAGTAAGGCACTTCGGTGCTGTGGGAGGGCCTTCACCTTGTCCAAAACATCGCAAAGATGCTCAATTTGATTTAAGTTTGGGCTACTAGGTAGCCAATTTATGACAGAAAATTCAGAGGAATGCTTATCCAACCAACTAAGTAGCAAACCGAAATTTGTACAGTTGTCTTGCTGGAAAACTCCATTACCGTGCAGATAACAGTACAGCATAAATCGATGGAGGTGATCACTCAGCAACCCTGCTTACCGAATTGCATTGAGGGAGGTTGTATACGCACCAAATATCCCAAGCAATGCCACGAACCCCCTCCCCCAGACCATGATTGAGTCACTATGGACTTGTACAGTTCCAACCTGGCATGCAGGATCTATGGCTTCATGAGCCTGGTGCCATATTCTGAGCCTCCTGTCGGCGCTAAGTAGTCGGAATCGAGACTAATCACTCCATGCTACTTGTTTCCAGTCCTCTACACTCCAGTCTCTGTGCTCTCTTTCCCAGACAAGACGTGCAGTCCGACTGAGGCACTCCCCGGCTCCCGAAACCCATTTGGTTGAAGCGAGCGTTGCACAGTCCGTTTACTGACTGTACGACTGGCACCATCATTCAACTGGGTGGTAATTTGAGCTAATGTTTGACTTCACTGGCTACTTACAATACGCTTGAACCGTCTCTCACAACGCACTGTCATGACTAATTACCCTTTGCAGTTTGCCCGATCGCTGGTTTTTTTGTCCACCATCCATGTATTCTTGATATATCTTGATACTGTCAACCTTGAAAATCCTAGCTGTCTGACGATTTCAGAAATTGAATGGCCCATGTATCGCACATCTTCGATTTGTCCGCGATTGAAGGCGTCTAAATCAGGCAGTTTACCCATGCTGGCAATTCCAACAACTAATTCAGAATAACCACAGTACGTGCTATATATGCAGTTACCACAGCCCCCTCACTTGTGCATAAATGATGCGCAGCGCTACACAATTTGCATAGCCTTGCTATCTCTAATTCAGTGGGACTTCAGTGTATAATAAGATGCTGTATATGAATATACACACCAATGAAAAAGCTACTCCACGTTTAACATAGTTACATGAATTTCTACAATAATTCACATTTTTAAAAATTCTGTGTTAAGAACTGTATGGCCATGAAACTTTTTATGTAGATGTATACATATAAATTAATGCCTTCAGTGTTGATTTTAAGGAATTGGGAATTGTTTACTAATTCTTATGTGTTTTATAAAAATGGGTATGTAAACTTCTATGTTTTAATTTACATTTATTGTGTGATAAGTAGTTAAATTAGAGTAAATTACAACTGTCATGCAACGAAGCCCGAACGCTCTACATATAACACTCTATGAAGTTATACTTCAAATGAAGAACAATTTATTTAACAGATAAAGAAGAAAAACAATTTTATTTTGAGATAACTTTTCATCATTTGAGTATGTGAGTTATTTCTGAAGTTTTTGCAATATCATACATTCAATACGTCTAAATTAATAGCATAGCTAATACATTCTCGTAATTGTTTCTTAGTATCGCATACAACATAATGTCTACCAAAAATAATGGCCAATGCTTATTTTAAAATCTGAAAGTATATATATATATAAATGAATCGTTTAGTTATATAATTTTATATGATTATGCATAAGGGTCATTTTTTCTGTATTTAAATCCTGTAAAATAAAAAAGGCTTTTTTATAATTACGATCTTTTTATTACATTTCAACAAATATTTTAAGTCAGTTTTACTTCAAAGTATATTTATTTTTTTTAAATAAAAGTTTTGTTTGTTTCCTTAAAATTTTTCTTTTCATATATGTTTTCTTTAAAATTATTTTGTAAAAAAACTATGAAACCTATTTTTGAAAAAATAAATAAGCAAAAGAAGTGGTTTTTTTAGTGAAACTGATTTATTTTGTGCTTTAAATTAATCGCGATTTTTCCTGTAGAGATATAAGAAAATTATATTATTATTAACTTCTTCACTAATTATGTATTTTCTGGAGAACATTTTGATATGTATATTTCAGGCATATTTCAGAAAGAATTATTTATAAAACAAAAACTGAATTTCCCTTTTCTTATCCACCGCTGTTTATTAACCATTTTTTTAAAAAAAAATTCAAGAACTCATGAGTTTTTATAGTTATTCTTCTGCTCGTGGAGTCAGATATTACTTATTTAAAGATGTTGAAAACTTGCAAACCTCCGGAAAGGTGACAGAATTTATAGTTATATTCGGTCTCAAAAATAGAAAAAATGGATGTAAAACTTGGAATCTAGATAGATGTGAAATAGTAAACAATATTTACGACTTCAGAAGAGAAGTTCAGTTTTCTGAAATTCATCATTTTGAAATGCTACTTCTGAATCTCCTAAATCAGTCAGAATATTATTATAGTGTCACAAACTGATACGCTCTGAGTGGCCGAACGGTTAGAGCACTGCTCTACAATGCAAGTGGCTCGGGTTCGAGCCTCCCAGATATTTGTTTGTTAAATTCAATCATGACTTTCGTTATTTATTATTATGGACATTTGCAAATTATGTAAATTGAATTTATGTTAATCTTTCCCCTGGTGGTTATTCTAGAACCCTCCACCAGGTTTATAAAAGTACTGCAGCTGGATAGGTCTTCAGTTGTGGTGCTGCCCATGTAAAACACTACGACAAAATAAATTGTGTATTGGATAACATCGCCTTATTCCTTTCTACGCGACATTTTGGTGGAGGCGCCGGGTAACGATAGCCATCGGCAACAACGGATATCAGAGAAAGTCGAAGGCTCCAAGGGCTACCTCCAGAATACGGGTTGCTACCTTGCCGAGTCCGAACTGTAAAAAGAATGCCGGAAGGTGAAACGGAAGACAAGGCAACATCATCAATCCCATCTATGTATGTTACCTATCAGCTGCCACGAGAGCCTTGTTCATTCTCTGGCTTGAATACCGAAGATGCTGAAAAATGGAAAAATGATTATAAGAGGATTGCTAACTACAACAATTGGGATGAAACAGTACGTCTTGCAAATGTCGTGTTCTATCTAAGCGGAACTGCAAGGTTGTGGTTTGACAACAATGAAGATCGATTGAAAAGTTGGACAGACTTCGAGAGACTTTTTGAAGAGACTTTCGGAAAGCCTGAGGACGTAAAAAGTTTTGCAGAAGGATTATTAAGGACAAGGGCTCAGCGTCCTGGCGAAACGCATGAGTCTTACGTTCAGGACGTATTGTCATTATGCAGGAAAGTGGATAAAAATATGCCAGAAGATCAAAAGATATCGCATCTCATGAAAGGGGTGGCTGAAAATCTCTACCAGGTACTGATAAACAGAGAAGTTAGCACAGTAGATAAATTTGTTACGTGTTGCCGTGAAGTGGATGCCATGAGAAAAAGACGAGTTGTGCCGCTACGATATGAGAGACTACCTAATGTTACACCCATGTCAATGGCCAATGAAGGAGATCTAAGCGATCTAATTCGAAGGATTGTTAAAGAAGAAATCGAGAAAGTACTCCCACGGATCGCAACATGTATAGACGACGAGCCAAGCAATTTAGAATCAATTATCCGAGAAGAAGTTCGAAGCAATTTGGCTCCACTCTCTCGAGAAAAACCTACGCCTTCCCCTTACAGAACTCAAAGGACTGGCGGAAGTTCCTGGAGACCAAGGCCGAGACCTCGACAAGAAAACAGACCAACTCAACAGGATACCGGAAGGAAGACTGACCTTTGGCGTACTTCAGATAACGTACCAATTTGCTTTCATTGTGGACGACCGGGTCACGTGACTAGATATTGCCGTGATAGACGACGTGTTTTTAACGCAGCAAGACAAAGAAGGCAATTAGACCAGTCAGAACGCTGGGATTCCGACTCTCTTTCTGATTACGGCCGCGATCCTGAATCTAATTACCAGCGTTACAGAAGTAATTCGCCGTACCCTAGACGCAATCCACAACGCCACCAATCAAGATCTCCATCTCGTCGCTCACCTGTTAGGTCCAGTGAGGAAAACTAAGGCATGCGACCTGCGTGGGAGGTAAGGCCGCAATAAACGAAAACCCTCCAGTATACACGGCTGCTAAACTAGTCAAAAACTTTGTATCCGTAACTGTCAATGGGCATATCGTTAATGCCTTGGTTGATTCAGGAGCTGATTATTCAGTAGTTTCCGAACAGTTACGCACGCAACTAAGGACGCCCATGTTTTCAGAACACAACCCGATTCTTCGAACTGCCTGTGGTAAGGTTGTAGAAGCTATAGGACGATGCATGTTGCGAGTGAACTTGAATGGAGTGGTGCAACCTTTCGAATTTTTGGTATTCCAGCAATGCAGTCATGATCTCATATTGGGATGGGACTTTTTCAAAGCAACTGATGCCATTATTGATTGCGGATCAGGTGAACTTCAGATTGGAGAAGTCTCTCCAAATGATCTCAAAATGAATGAAGTAAATTCTGGTTTATATGCGGTCAGTGATGTTGTCATTCCAGGAAACTCTATAAGAAAGATTTCCGCTTTGGCTAAAGACCACCAGACCTTAGAAAAGGTTATAGTTACTGGAATGAAGAATTTTGAATGGACAAAACAGCTAAAAGTCCCAGCTACAATAGCCACACTCCAGAATGGTAAAATAGATATTTGGATTGCTAACAGTTCCTCTCAGCCACAGATAATACCAGCTGGCATGTGTATAGCCGAAATGACGGATATTGAGGATGGATTGGTAAGTTCTTTGAACGAGAATTCTGACAAAATCGAAGTAAAACAGATGAAGCACCCTAGACAGTCGGTGAAAGAATTCAAATGCCTTGTAGACCCGGAACTGCGTGAGGCGCAACAGAAAGATCTTTTGAAGTTGCTTAACGACTTTACAGATGTTTTTGATTTTGAGAACAAAATAAGAGTCTCGAGTAAAGTAAAACACAAGATAAACACCGGCGATTGCCAACCTATTAAGCAAAAGCCATATAGAGTGTCTTTTGAAGAGAGAAGAATAATTCAAAAAGAGGTTGATCAAATGCTGAAGCTTGACATCATAGAGCATTCGGAGAGTCCCTGGTCATCCCCAGTTGTTCTGGTGAAAAAGAAAAATGGATCCTGGCGTTTCTGTGTGGATTACCGTCGCTTGAACAAAATTACCAAAAAGGATGTGTACCCTTTACCCCGGATTGACGATGCCTTGGATAACCTTTCGGGTGCAAGCTTGTTTTCTACAATAGACCTTAAGTCTGGATACTGGCAGATTGAAGTCGATGAAAGAGACAGAGAGAAGACGGCTTTTATTACTCCGGATGGATTATACCAATTTAAGGTTATGCCATTTGGGTTATGTAACGCCCCAGCCACGTTCGAAAGAATGATGGATAGTATCCTTAAAGGGATGAAGTGGAAGCACTGTCTATGTTATCTAGATGATGTCGTTGTCTACGCTGCCTCTTTCGAAGAACATCTTTTGAGATTGAGGATGGTGCTTCAGTGCATACGAGATGCTGGATTGACACTGAACCATAAAAAGTGTCGTTTTGGTCAAAGAAGCCTTAAGATTCTTGGTCACTTAGTGGACAAAGATGGAATTCGTCCAGATCCAGGGAAGGTCGAAGCAGTTCTAGAATTTCCAACCCCCCAAACCGTTACGCAAGTTAGAAGCTTTTTAGGGATCTGCTCTTATTATCGCCGATTTGTCCATAATTTTGCCGACATCGCCAGGCCGTTGCACGAATTATTGAAGCAAGATGTTAAATTTGTATGGAAAGAAGAACATCAATCAGCATTCATCCGTTTAAAATCACTGCTGACGAGATATCCTGTGCTTGGCTTCTTTAAACCAGAAGCTAAAACCTTAATACATACTGACGCCAGTGATATGGCATTGGAGCTATTCTCGTACAAATACAGAGTGGGTTTGAAAGGCCTATTGCTTATGCATCCCGATCACTTTCAACATCCGAGAAAAATTATTCGACTACAGAGAAGGAATGTTTAGCAGTTATTTGGGCGATAAGTAAATTCCGACCCTATATCTTTGGCCACCCATTTACAGTGGTAACAGATCACCACTCTTTATGCTGGTTGGCGAATCTAAAAGATCCATCTGGGCGATTAGCAAGGTGGGCTTTGCGTCTTCAAGAGTACGATGTGGAAATAGTTTTCAAGACCGGAAGAAAGCACCAGGATGCTGATTGCTTATCGAGGAGCCCACTGCTTAAAATTGAAGAAGAGCCCACTGAAGATATACCATTCCTTAATACCATTACCAATTTCGAAAGTGAGCAAAGTAAAGACCCTGATGTAGCAAATATTCGAGACGAAATGATTAGAAAGAGAGACTTCTCAAAGTTTAAAGAAATTAGTGGAATTTTATACAGAAAAAACTACGATCCTTTAGGAAAGCAGTGGTTATTGTTCATACCGAAACATCTTAGAGGGGACGTATTAAAAAGCCTTCACGATGCACCGACAGCGGGTCATTTAGGGTTTGCCAAAACGTACGACCGAATCAGACGGAAGTATTTCTGGCCTGGCCTATACCGCAGTGTCCGACGCTATGTGTCTCATTGTCGAGAGTGTCAAAGGCGAAAATCTCAACCTCAGCGACCTCCAGGATTGCTTCATCCAATATTGCCAGGGGATATCCCGTTTGCTAAAATAGGGATAGATTTACTTGGAAGATTTCCTCTAACAAAGCAAGGGAATAGATGGATAATTGTCTGTACAGATTATCTCACTCGATTTACTATCACAAAGGCCCTACCAAGCGGTGAAGCCACGGAAATAGCCAAATTTCTGGTTGAAGACGTTATACTGAAACATGGATCACCAAGGGAAATCATCAGCGATAGAGGGCGATCATTTTTGTCGAATCTCGTTAAAGAAGTAAATAATTTATGCTTGACGTATCATTTGCTAACTACTGCATATCACCCTCAGACAAATGGCCTCACGGAAAGGTTCAATAAAACACTCGCTGACATGCTGGCCATGTATGTCGATGTTGACCAAAAGAATTGGGACAACATACTTCCATTTGTCACCTTTGCATATAACACCGCAAAGCAGGAGACGACAGGTTTCAGTCCATTTTTCCTTGTTCATGGACGTGATGTGGATACTCTACTAGATGCCATTTTGCCCTTTCTTCCCGATGAATCAGCGAATGATTACGTTCAAAACCTGATAATGAAGGCAGAAGAAGCTAGACAACTAGCAAAAATACATCTAACAAGAGCACAAGACAAAGACAAATGCCGTTATGATGAAAGACATCGGATAGTGAATTACAAAGAGGGAGACCTGGTTTGGATATTTACTCCAATCCGCAAAGTTGGATTATCTGAGAAATTGTTAAAGCGATACTTTGGACCCTATAGGGTGAGAAAAAGGTTATCCGAAGTGACTTATGAAGTGGAACCTTGTGATAGTATGCGCACCAAACGAAAATTAAGAGACGTGGTACATGTTCTGCGAATGAAACCTTATAAAGACCCTGACCTTCAGCTAGAAGATATTGAACAAGAAAAGTCACCTACGGAACCAGTCCGGACTGTTTTTGACAAAAGGAACCCTAAACAAGTTTACTTTGGACCTATTACAAGAAGCCGTTCGAAACAACTACAGCGGGTCGCTGTGTCTCCTAAGGAGGGAGAAATGTCACAAACTGATACGCTCTGAGTGGCCGAACGGTTAGAGCACTGCTCTACAATGCAAGTGGCTCGGGTTCGAGCCTCCCAGATATTTGTTTGTTAAATTCAATCATGACTTTCGTTATTTATTATTATGGACATTTGCAAATTATGTAAATTGAATTTATGTTAATCTTTCCCCTGGTGGTTATTCTAGAACCCTCCACCAGGTTTATAAAAGTACTGCAGCTGGATAGGTCTTCAGTTGTGGTGCTGCCCATGTAAAACACTACGACAAAATAAATTGTGTATTGGATAACATCGCCTTATTCCTTTCTACGCGACAATAGTATGTAGGGGTGTTGTGTAAATTTTTTTAAAAAATTCATTATTATTAAATTAGCTTATTCTCTACTTTTACATCAAATTTATACGATTGTAGGGCAACTGATAACAATAATCTACTTTTTCCTGCTCTTATCCCATTGAGTATCATGTAACCATTAGTGGATACATACTTTATATAGGGCAAAATCCCATTGTAGCCTCATGTGGGTACATGGCTTATTTAGGTGTAAGACTAGTGTAAGCAGCACAGGAAACATTATAAGGTAGATTTTCTTTTATTGGGATTGTGTAAAATTACAAAAGTTTATTTACAGTATGTCTGGGTAAAATTTTTTTTTAAAAATGAGAAAATTAAAATTAAAATAACAAATTTTTGGGAAAATGTTCGAAATGTTCCTTGGAACAAAAGGCTTTTCCACATGCATTACATAAGGATATTATCATTTTCGTTCTATTTCTTCATCTTCTTCATCACAAATAAATTTGCATCAGAGTCACTGTCGTATTCTTCGGTTTCCGGCAAATATTCTTAATCAGTATCACTTTCGTTGAAATTCAACGACGAGGGCAAATAAGCAAGAAAAAGTAAAAATAAACATACAAACATTGGAAAGCGAAACGATACACGAACGAACGTCCCTTAGTCAACGTCAAAAGGAAAAATTAAATGTGCGTCGTAACGTCCCCCCAGAAATCAAGGTCACTATATCCAGAAATCAAGGATTTCCTAGGATACTAGAAAGCGCAGTCTGATACTCAAGGGGTTAAAATTAACTTTTTAAGCAAATACTTTGTGTTTCACATAAAAATTATATTCAAATGATATAAATAATCGTATAGTTACAAAATGTATTTGTAAGATTTGAATTAATAACGCAAATTAAAGGGTAGTTAATATAATGTCTATAGTAAGAATTAGTACATTTATCTTAATTACATTCACTTACATACCAGAGTTTCTTCAATGAAATCTATTTTTCATTTTATTACTTAGAGGCTAAATAAAATTTGAAAAACTTAAACTGGGAAAAAGCTCCTTCAAAATTTAATCATTTATAAATGGAGGTAAATTTGTCTGCAATTTAGTAAAGACACGGGGGAATATAATAGGACAAGTTATTGCACATTAAAAAATTTCAAAAAATGTTAATCAAATTTCTTTCGTAGTAGTGCATTTACCGCGTCATTATCTCAAATATGAAAAATTAACCTTTTACATTTTAACTTTTTTTAAACATAAGTAAGTGTTTGTAATTTAGTATAAGCTAATTAACTTTTTTCTATAAATATAAATCCTTTTGTAAACTTGTATTCTAAAAAAATGACCATAGAAGATAACTAAAAAGTATATTTTTTTCATTTAAAATATACTATTTGCTTATAAGAAAACTAGCTCAAAATATGAGCAAATCACATTTTTAACATATCCAGTTTCCATTAGCAAACTTGTACTTTAACTAAATAATTTGGTGCACTCATGTTTATTCCGAAAAACAGCTTTAAAACCTGAGTAAAGCTTTAATTGATTTTAATGTTTGTTACTTCCCGAGTTAAATTTGCATTTAATGACAAACACAATGAGCCTGTAAATAATTTTATTACAGTAATATTTTGATCATACTCAAACATATCCCCAACCTATTTCCTGAGGAAGCAATTGACTACAGATTCATTTGAAGCTTATAGAATGTTTAATGATTCGAATAGAGACATTTTGAAACGTGTTTAAATTTACAAGTGATTCATTCAAATGGGTATCCTCAATGGTATGAGTTGTAAAGATTATTATATACTTCAAATTGCTTAAAACTATTTTAACTATAACCGTTTCGATCGCAATCCTGTAATTAAAAGTCAGATACATATCTATTTGTCATTACAGAAATTTCTCAGTAACATGCTACGGAACAGTCATGGTTTCTAAGCAACTGCTATTTTATATCCAATGCTGGTATTCATCCGTAGCATTATTAATAATTTGTGGAATCATTTACTGCAATCTGAACAGTAGTTAAAGCTTCCCTTTTGATTTTCTGTTAACATATACCTAAATAGCATTACTTTCTACCTTAGATATATCACCATAGTAGTTTTATGGCTAAGTAATATTGGATTAATAAGCATATGATTTTACTTTAAATTTCATAACTCATATCAAATATAGTAACGTATTTTTATTGAAGGAAATTCAAAAGAAATTATTTATTTGTAAGATATCGAATCTGTTGAGTCGTCGTATGTTAAAAAAATGAAACATAAAGTTTATTCAATTTCGTTTATATTTAAAGTGATCTTTCTGTTATATATATATATGTTACCATTAAAGTAGGGCTGTGGGTAGCCTAGTAGTCAGAGCATCGGACTCCAGACCGCGAGATATGGGTTCGATGCCCGATGCTACCAAATACCCCCCAAGTACACACGGAGAATGTACTCGTTAAATAAGTGGGACTAAAAATCTTGTGGGTGGTCGTTGCAGATACCACGGGTGCAAGGGGCTGGAGAATATTTCCCTCGCCTCCAGTTACATGCCTAAATTGTGGTGGGGGAAATAGGTGGTGTCGCCGTCTATTGTTTAGAACAGATGTTCCTAATCTTTTTGTCTCATAGACCCTTTGCCATGTTTTTCGGTTTGGAGTAGACCCCTGTTTACATAATATTGAATTTTGAGAATTTATTAACTTAAATCTTTTAAAGTAGTACAGAGCTACTTACGTAAAAAAATTTTAATTTCTAACTGTAATGAAGTTTGGAAACAGTGAAACTTAAGAAACACATGCTAATTAATTTAAAATTTAAGCGATACATAAAATAACAGATTAAGAAACAAATGTCTATAGTGATAGGGAGGAATCTGATGCTTCAATAACAAATTTTTAACATTTGTCAGGTTTAACCCTAAATTTCCTCGGTTAGTAGTCCCCAGCCGACAACTGCGCTGAAACTCTTTCTCATAGGAAAAGTAATTAAAAACTTTCTCCAATACTCTATAATTCGAGATAAATAACAGGCATGTCTCTTTAAAGCCAAAATTGCTGACATTCGTTTCTAAACTTTACTTTAAGATCTCCATTTTTTCCTATTCCGATCAGTTCCTCTAGTGATATGACTTTTTTTTTCCAAAGTGATCGCAGGAATTCATCTCTTTTTGTGGTAATTACCAAATAAATGCATTCTCAAACCTAGTTTCAAAATCTGAATAAAGGGAATTTAAATGTTAGGCGTAGGTTAAAACGTCATTTTCCTGGCAGATTGTCTGTGACCATTTGAGAAACTAGGAAAGTTCGTTACGTCCAATATTATACTCATTTAGCTTAATTCCGGCAAGAAATGCTGAAAGTATAGTCCTTGTTTTAATAAAATGTATGCTGCCACTTAACTGCAAATTAAGTCTCCTTAAATTTATTATGTAAATGCGTTAAATAGGTAAAATCTGGTTTCCATTTGGTTAAATTTGCTTTTAAAATTAAAACCACAACCTGGTTTAATGAGAACAATTGTCGTAGACCAGCATTTACACCTCGTGGACCTCCAAATTATTTTCTTGCTGTCGTGGATCCCTTGCAGGACGTCATAGACCACTTTGGGAGTCACTGGTTTAGAAGTTCAACCTGTCTCAGGCTCTGGCAACTTTCAGTCCTTTCCTTCGGGAAGGACACGACAACAGCAGAATAAACCACCATTAAAGTGTGAAATCCGTTATTTCATATAATAACTAGGTATTTCATGAAATAACTAGAAAAGTCAGTTAAAGTGTATAAATTATTGAATTCTACGATTTAACTAGGTATTCTGTGGAATAAAAATTACTTGATCGTTAAAGTATGAAAAACGGCATTTGAAAGTTCTTTGAAACTGTTCTAGTGGGTTTTAGTCAGTTTAGAACCACTTATAGCTGCTTTGGAGAAAATTTTTCCTCATTGAGAACAAGAGAAGGCTGAATAAAACAATTGTACTCCAGATCTCAGTTCAGTATATGTAAACTAGAATTAATTTCCATTGAAGAAGTTCTGAATATTGATAATACACTTCGATCTTTTGTAACTTCTCAAAGTTGCAGCACTGGACAAGGATTTAAAAAGTTCTCATGTAAAAAAATGCGTAATAGTAAAAAGTGTGCTTGTTTCAAAAGTAATATGCAATACAATTTAAAGTGTCATCACAATTATCCTTGTTCAAATAAATAATGAAAAGTAAAATAAAGGGATTTCATAAAATTTTGCACAATGTTTTTAAGAAGCAGCAGTTTTTTCCCCAGCATGTATTTTTTTTGTTGATAATATTTAACTATAGCTACTTCTTCAACATATTCTTTTTTTCCCGTTCTGTTTAACTAATGTTAGCAATATGAGCAATTATAAATTATATCATTTGATTTTCCTATTACTTATCAATTAATCATCCACAATAGTGATAAAAGGCATTTTTCGAGAGATTGCTGGTATTTATGATAAATTAATTTACAAATAAATTTGAAATTGGTTATTTTTCACTCTTTAACGGTCTGTCATTAGTTATTTCATAGAATAATTAGGAAGTGTATGAAATTTTTCATGGGCTACATACTTTAACTGAAGCCCAGTGGCTGAGTGGTTAGTGCATCGTGCCTTCGCACCGCAGGTCCAAGGTTCAAATCTTGGGCTGGGCAAGATTGACTCAGCCTTTCATCCCTTCAGTGGGTCGATAAAAGGAGCACCAAGCACTGGGCCCTCGCGTCAGATTGACCATCTGACCGGGACATCTGCTCATGCCCCACAGGGCCCATGGTTGCGTATACTGAGTTATGCACAGTAGGCCTTGGCCCTCATGGGCTGTTGCACCACTGAGTTAAGTTATATACTTTAACTAATTTGTTCTAGTTATTCTATGAATTAACCGAATTATGCACTTTAACAGCAATATTTATATGTATGTGGCATGCGTGTACGTGCTAATTTCCTTTGAATTAACTATCCTGATATTTTAAATGTGAAAAAAAGTGCAAATAGATGAAAACGCTGAGTTAAACCATATTCTAAAGGTATCGAATTCCGGAAATTTTAGAAAATACAATCTTAATGTACTATAAGTAAATGCAAAAAAAAAAAGCCTAAAGAAGGGGACGATCGTTATAAAGTTTACTTAACTGTCATTAAGTAACGATAAAAGACGAACAAGAGAAAAATGTCTTAGAAAAATATGTTTTATAAGATTTGAAACAAATGGCATTTTAATATTAACCATTGAAAGAAGGTTAAGTTTCTAAGAATTTTGGTCACTATTCTTCATTTGATTTTGGATTTGTATTTAAAACTAAAAGGTTATCGTTGAACATAATTTACCTACTAGTAATGATGTAGTGCGTCATTTGCACATAGAGCTCTAGAATTATAAAATGTATTGTATAAGTATTGATAAAGAGCATTAAATTTATTTACTTTATACTCGCTAATAACTAAAACCACTGAATCATTTACTTTAAATTTTTACATCAATTTTTTAGTTAAATCAACAGTTTCTATAAAATTTAGCGAATATTATTTGCCATCTAAAATGTAGTACAGTAAAAAGATTATAGATTTATATATAATCAGATATTTTATGAATCAATTCATTGAATTTTTCTGTAGGAATATTAAATTCTATGTACAATATTTAGGTGATGAATTTTAAAAATAATACAGAGTTTTATTACATTAAATTCCTGACATTATCTATTAGGTTATCAAGTATGAAATGGAGTAAAGATAAATTAAACATTTAACCTCATTTAGACGCCATATTTTGGCATAATTTGTTTTTCGCGTGAACGGTACATCTTTTCCTCTTTTTAACGCATATTTCAGTTTAACAAAAATTACAGATCATGTTAAGATTTTAGTTTTTATTGGAAAAAAATAGAATTGAATTACGTGCATTTTTTGCTCCATTTCATACTTGACAATATAATATTATAGATTTAAAAAATGTCAATTTAGTTACTGAATTTTAATTTTTAAAATTGCTTAATTATTCTTAAGGTATTCGATTACGTTCAGAAATGCGATTTTGTAAGAGTGTGCAAACAAATATTTTTTTTAATATTTAGTGTCACTTAGATTAGAAAAGACGTATAAAATTGTTTTAAGAATATTTTTACAATTAAAAATATTTTAAATGTAATTTTTGGCAAATAATGAACCTAGAATTACCAATTTTTAAAACATTCTTCTTTTATAAAAATTGATACGATAATAATAATATTTTGCTTATATATAGCTATAAACTATCCAGAGGGCTTGAACTAAGAATTTTGGAAAATTCACATTATTTTCAGAGTTACTACCGACTGAAATAACACTATCTCGGTTCTTTTTTGTTAAATTTTTTCACTCTGATGTATTAAAATATTCATAAATCCAGTTCTAAGGCATACATTTAAAAAAATCCTAGTTCAGACTCTGTAAAGAGGTTTGAGCTACGTACAAGCTATATACTGTTATTATAGGAGCATTTTGCATAAAAGAAGAATATTTTGAAAATAGGTGATTCTATGTTCATTTTTTGCCAAAATATTGGATTTATATATATTTTTTACCGTAATAATATTCTTAAAACAATTTTATACATGTGTTATAATCTAAGTGACACTGATTATAAACAAATGTCCATTTGTATGCTTTTGAAAAAATACAGTTCCGTAATCGGATACCTTAAGATAATGTACTTCTAAATGTATACAAAAGATTTAAAATCGATTGAAATGAATTATTTGAAAAAAAGAACATTATATCTATCTATCTATCTATATATATATATAAGTAATTTTCTTCTTCTTCATGTGCATGTTTTTTTTATCATTCCTTTAAAAAAACATAAGAATCGAGTTCTAAATTTTGATTTTATTCCCAGTTAAAACTCTCAAATTGTGAAAGACACATTTTTGCTTGTCAAATTTTTTCAAATGAATGCTATTAATATGCGTTAGTTTTTTTTCTTATATGCTTAAGATGATACTTTTCTCTAGTTTCATTTTAAAATATTTTTTGATGTTAAAAAACTGAACGAAATTAATGAACTAAGCAGTTTTTGTATATTTATTATTTTCTACAGTTTTTATGTAGTCCACAGTTCTTTTTGCAATTATTACGTTTAAAGTATTTTTAAGAACAGTTATCTAAGACATTTAAACTAAGTTTTGAACATTTAAAGCCTTGTTTACCGCTAGAAGATGAATATTTGATTGCTAGAGAATATACATTATAAAAAGAATAATGATTTTTTTTAAAGTACACCAGTTAAAGAAATCTGAAATATATAATAATAAGGAGAAGAGAAAAATCCAGAGTTATATGCATGAAAAAATAATTCGAAATATTTTAGAAAAGATAAGTTTTTATTTATATAAAAAATTGAAATTTATTGATAACGTATACTTTTATATTTTTATTCATAATTTTGAAAAAAAGCAATTTTTAAGCTATACATAATTATCAAAGCTAATATTTGATGAAATATTTCTTTACTGAATAAAATAAATATGATTTGTATATTTTTTGTAGGTGTTCCCGTATCTAAAAACGCAAGTTTGAACCAGAAAGGTAAAGCAAAATTTGATGTATATTTTGACCTTATTGTAAAATTTATCTTTAGTAAAACAATGCTATTAGGTTGTCAAGTATGAAGTGGAGCAAAAAATGCTTATAATTGAATTTGATATTTTTCCAATAAAAACTAATATTTTAAAATGATCTGTTAGTTTTTTTTCAAACTGAAAAATGCTTTAAAAAGAGGAAAAGATGTACCTTTCACGAAAGAAAAATTATGCCAAAATACGGTGCCTAAATGAGGTTAAGTGCTTAATCTATCTTTGATCCACTTCATACTTGACAACCTAATAGGTATTTCTTAGCCAATACGCATCTCAGACAATGCAAATGTTTTTGTGGCTATTCTACTGATATGCGAATCTACTTGTGATTGTCTCAATCAGAGAGTATTCTTTAAAATATTTATGATATTCATTTAAAAATATGGAAGAAAAAAATGAACTTTTACCAAAACTATTTTCATCATCTTCACCTAAGAATTGACGAAAAATCTAATGCATGTGTGGTTTTAAAATATTTCCACATTTAGTTTTAGACTCCAGTTTTTGTCAAGAATGAATATTTTTCTTTCTCATATTGCACTCTTTTTGAAAAACTTTAGATACTATATACTAGTGACATTTTGAATGTAACACGAAGAAGGAGCGATCAAAAAGCGAATAAACTTGGCAAGCAGAAAGAAACAACAATGAACAATACATGTTATTTATCATGAAATAATACTTGTAATACACAACGAATACAATATCAGCACATTAAGTGCGCGTCATTGCGGACGATGACATACTGCGCAATACTTCTATTGGAAAAATAGGCTGGAAAACATCTGTGCGTCGTGCCAAAAACAATGTCTGATGCGTGCACTATGCGGTCAGGCATTATCCTTCTGGCAAATAACATTCGGAATCCCAAACAGAAGGAAGTGTCACATACCCATTACACATTTCGTTGGGGCATCATAGTGCTTTAAATATAAATCAAAGGTGACCTACTCCAGTAGGCATTGTCACCTCAAATTATAATGCGAAGTTGTCGCTGATGCTGTCGTTTAAGATCTCTGACCAAGTCGGCACCACACTCACACATATTGATTATCATTGAACAGAAATAAGCATGTCTTTCCTACTTATTCGTCTGAGAATTCGGAATTGTTTGGGCTTTGAATTAGTGGCAGTCTTTTTAATGGACGCTATGAGTGCTATGTGTCAATCCACGCATGCTGACGTTGCTTTTGCCGTACGGGCAACCCTCAAATTCAACACATTTCCGTGTCCTTAACATCTTTGTTGCAGCCAGTATACTAAAGACACTTCTAGGGGGGAGTAAGCTGAAATTTGACAAATGGAACGACCTATATTTCCCCCATACCTTCAAAAAATCATCTGTTTGCTGAAACTGCCTTCATTGACGGTGATCTGGCATTATTAGCACTTTCAGGCATCTTCTGTGACAAGAAAAATTTCCACAAAGACAAAAATTATGGCACAGATGTTGGTCATCCTGCAGGCTCCTTCCCTTATATCCTTCTCAAAGTGTGCCAGAGAGCTACTCTTTTTACTTCATTTGCATAACTTGGTAAGGTACGCTTAGTCTGAAATTTGCATAATTTTCTGGTCTCTTCTTGGTGTTACATTTTTAGTGTCACTTAGTGTAAATAAATTATGAGTTTTGCTGAATTTCCAGACAAAAAATTCATTCAAAAATTATTGGCATTCACAGACACTAATCTGACTTTTATAAGTATAAAGCTATTTGTTTTTAATATAATAAATGTAAGAATTCATTTTTATCTAAGTTTAGTGAAAAACAAACTTTTATTTCAGAATAATAAAAAAAAATTTGTAGTTATTGATTTGCATTGTTTATCGTGATAATTTTTTATATTTAGCGTCTCATAATGATTATTTAGTTAATTTCGTCTACCTTAAAAAAGCTGCTTAATAATTAGAATATAGAATATTTGAAATATTTATATTAAGTGAAGATAACATTGTTGTGTATTTTGTAATATACTTTGCCATGTAAGTTTAATGAATATCTTAGATATCACTAAACTGCTAGTCAGAAAATGAGCAATGCAAGAATTTATATGACACACGTTATCAAAAAGCAACTTTTGCAGATTTCTAGATCAGGAGATATGAGCATATTTCATTTTTAATATCCAACGATTTGAAGGATGTCAGAAATGAAATATGATACATTAAAATGTTTACAGCTTTTTCATGAATAAAAGTAGACTAAATCTGCAAGAAAATGGATGAAGAAAATAGTACATCTCTCAAATTTGCTGTTCATTTTAATTTTGAGAAAATAACTACTGGTTTTAATATCCACTAAAATGCTTTACAATTGGGAGTTTGAAAACAAAACAGATTTCAGAAAAATAATACATTTCTACGAATAGCTTTTACTTATTTATTGTTGTTGCCACCTTAAGTTGAATCTAGTTCTTTTATATCATTTTTTTTGTCAAATCCATGGACACGAGAACAACAACAACTTATTTGTTCCAAACATATCGAATTTTCAATTGAATTGCAGAAAAAAGAAAATTTATAGCAGAAGTAGTACTCTCAATTTACGTTTAAAAGTAAGTGTATAATGAAAACACACACACAAGATGTATTTTTAGATTGTGTGCATCCTTATCAAGAAAAGTATTTTATTGTCATGAGCAAATTAGTTTTTATATTACATCTGAGCCGTAAGATCCTGTTTCATTGCTTCTGATGGTCACTTTTGATGAAGTGTTTTAATTTTTATCAGTAATGTTTTCATTAATAAAAAATGTTACTGTTCAATAAAAAATGGAGATTCAATTTAATTAAAAGGGAACTTTTTATAAAATAATGTAAAATTAAAATATTTTTAAATAACCAAAGATGAAGAAAATTAAAATATCTTAAATGTACAAAAAGGTTGAAAAATTACATATTTAAAAAAAAAATTTCTTCTTTTTGTAAATTACTTATGTTATAATCAGGTCATTTAAATCATACATGTAAGTTTCTAAACAAACCTTCTTAATTATGTAACAAATATGTTTCTTATTTTTTTTTGTTAAAAAATATATATTTCTTTTGTTTCCACTTGCATCAAACGGAAATAACCATGAAATAATTTGTATTTTCTTTCTAACTCATTTTATTAATAACTATATATCTTAAAATACGTCATTTAAACATATAGAATAAGATAGTACAAAGATTTAATACATCCTTTATAAAGGTTTTAAATAAACTTTCTACCTTTATAACCTTAGATTATAATCAGAATTCTGAGTGAAATGTGTTATTTTCTCTTTCAGAAATTTCGTTTTCTTACTTAAGTACTCCTCATTTAATGTTTTTCATTTTACTTTACGAGAACATTTATACAAAGCATAACCTTAAAATCGGTTACAAGATAATAATGCATTCTTTTATTTTGCTAATATAAGACACAGGAATGCATTAAAGTCCTAATTTGGTTTCGAGTAAGTGTACTATAAGAAACTAAATTCATGTAATTTTTTTCAGCAATTACATTTGGTTTAAATTTATTTTCATAGGAGGTATTCAATCATTAAAGCTGCTGTATTAAATTAATAATAGCAAATGAAATGAATAACTACTGGGTTATCGATTAAATAAAAGCACGGACACATAAGAATTGACTGATGTTGGTATATTTTGAATTAATAAAGATTTTAAATGACAAAAAATTATATTTTTAATGAACTTGACTATTTTAAACTACTACCAGAGGAAACAATGAGCTGCCGCGATGTTTTTTTTTACTATCACGCCACGCTACGTGATAACTTTGTGGTTCAATTTCATTAACGCATTCTGCACCTCTCCCCTATCTACCCCTCATTTATTATTCCCAGATAAATTAGGTTTAAATTAGTGCTTCTCAAAATCTAAATATTTGCGACTCAATTTTCACATATAGTTTTCATCCCCCCTCCATACAGTAACAATGTATTGAATTCAATAATAATATAATTTGACGCTAAAGCTACAATACGACTTGAATCGTACAAATTATCAAGATAAGTAGTAAATTTTGTATATAATTTTGTACATGACAAGCCCATGGTTTCACTAGTATTTATTAAACTTTTTATTAAAATTTAGTATTGTTAAATTAATTATCAAAAACATTGTTTAGTACTGATACATTCATAAGAGTATTATATCAGCGCAAATGTGTATTTTATTTTTTTATTATATCAGAATGTATTTTATTTTGTTTCCTTTGTGTAAATTAATAATATTTAAATAAACTTTAGTTTTTGACTTTTCAATATGTTCGCACCCCCCCTCCCATGAAGGGCTATCACGCCCCTCTACGGGGTGCACCCTACAGTTTGAGAAATGCTGGTTTAAAGGAATCAAGACTGAAACTCGAGACTCGGTATCTGATAGATTACAATATTAATGGAATTAGTTAAGGGGATAAATTAACATCATATAGAAATTTAAGTTATCCTTTTAGATTTCTAATTTTAAATTAATTAAATATTTAATTATTAAATGTAAGTTATTTTTATTATCATTTAAATTTCACATATTTATAAAATATGAGCACCGAAGTAAAAGTTTAAGTTTTTAAGTCACGTATCAAGTTCTGTATTTCTCAATTTATGTTCAAGATTAATTTATGCTATACAACCCAATTTATACTATACAACAAAATTATCTTACATTACATTCTGTTATAACGACGTGTTCAAGACTGTTACAATTAATAACTCTTTCATTAGAAGAGCGGATGTAAAAAAAGCTCATTTATCACTGTGATGAAAACCATTATCTAGCCTATGAATAGACTGAGACTTAGCTCGTTGTCTGATGCTACATACTATATTCTCTACAACATAATCCTTCAAGATGGAGCAATAAATCAGACCCAATTAGTGGAAAGTCTTTAAACTGCTATAGATTAACGAGTTTAAAAGTGACTTCAGATCTTTTGTGGAGAAATTTAATCGGATTGTCCTTGTATCAGGGTTAACGCGTGTTTGTTAATTGTATCCAAGGGGAACTTGTATTTAATTATTATCTTATATCAAGGTTTAAGGATTTTAATACTTTTGTACAACTCATTGGCTGGATATTAACAAGGGGAAAAGTCTAGGACAGAAAACACAAATGATTCAAATTTAGTAATATAATCCTCCTTACTCAAGAATTATATTCATAAATACACGAGTAATAATTTTATAACATTTAATTTATTAGATATTATTGGGGGATCGAAATTTTTTTTCAGGATTTAAAAACGTACCTATGTGTGAGTTAAAATAAAAAAAAAAATTCTCTAAGTACACTCTATTCCAAAAACAAAAACAAAAATGACGCCCCAAAAAACAGTTGCCCGATTTTAAAGAAATTTCCTATGCAAAGACATTTGTACCGAACATGCAAATGATAAAAATTTAGTGTCCAGTGTATGAGTAGCGGGATCTACACCACATTGGAACTGCGCACTCAGCAGGTATCTAAAAGAAGCGATTCTCAATCTGATGGTCAAAATTTCTGTCGCATTGCGATTTAGGATACCTTTCAACGAACAAAAAAATACCTCGCCACAGGATTCGAGCTCATTACGGGCATCTGTCAGACTTTGAAAGAGGTCATATCATTGAACTGAAAGAGGCAAGTTGGTCAAGCGGAGAACCGCCCGTCATATGGGTCGAGGCAAGAATGGGTGGACAATGGCAGATTTCAGCATCATGATGGTAACGGTCGACCTAGGGCCACATCAGATCGGGATGACAGATTTATTATCAGATCAGCTGTCACAGCGCCTGGTTCATCGTTATCGACCATCAGACGTGTGACCCGCACACGAGTGTCCACCATGACCATTCACATATGTCTGATAAAGCGAAATTTACATTCGTACCGACCGCTACACCACCTGACACTCACGCCTCACACTATCAAGCCAGATTACAGTGGTGCTTGGCTCGATTAGATTGGAATCATGCTGAATGGGGGGGGGGCGTATAGTGTTTAGTGACGAATCCCACTTTCAACTGTATCCTAAAGATCATCGAAGACATGTCTGGAGACGCTTAGGGCAGCGTGCCGATCCTGCTTTCACTATTGCACTCCACGCAGGCTCTTAACTAGGAGTTATGGTCTGGGGTACCATTTCTCTTGACAGTCGAACCCTTTTGGTTGTCAATAGAGGCACACTTACAGCACAGGGGTACGTCGATGACATTCTGATAACTGTTTTGCTACCGTTCATTTTGCAGTATCCTGGTCTTATTTTTCAGCAAAATAATGCCAGAACACATATGGAACGTGTTTTTATGAACTGTCTTACAGCTTGTCAAACACTTCCTTGGCCAACCACATTGCCAGATCTCTCTCCAATCGAGTATGTCTGCAATATGATGGGAAGGCGACTGCATCTACCAGGGAATGTTGATGATTTGACCCGACAATTGGAGCAAATTTAGCAAGAAATATTGCAGGACACCATCAGAGTGCTTTGTCACTCTATGCCACGTCGTGTGGCAGCTCTGGCAGCTTGCATCCAGGCTAGTGGTGGGTCAACACCTTATTGAGCTCGTTACTTTGTAACTGTGTAACTCTGAAATAAATCATTCACTTTTTCGGAAATTTTAATCATTTTCTATTCTGTACATAATCTTTCTACCCACCAATTTTTGTCTCTATCAGACAATTCATTCTTGTCGCATCGTTTTTTTGTTGTTTGTTATAGAGTGCATTTTTTCCGTATATATATAAGATCTATGTTATAGAACATATTTTCTGCATGGGTAGATTCCGATTAATGGTATTTTTCTCTATAGTACCATGATCTACCCTACTAAATTTATTAACTAATGAGAAAAGATATCCTCCATATTCTTCTAATCAAGCGGATTCAATTTAGAGCAAAATAATCAAGGTCTCATCTTTGAAAATATATGCATATTTATTTCTGTTGAAAGTATAGTTTAACGTAATTAAAATATCTGAGATTGTATAGATATTTCTTTCATTCAGGATTAAAGTTTGATCTTCAAAAGACATATAATATTATAGTTAATCTTAATTATTGTGTAAATAACAATATAAAAGTAATATATTTCATTTTAGAGGAAAACTCATAAACTATAAAATTATCAGCATTGATTGAAATAGATGCTTTAAACTGAAATTTTGGGTTAATGAACTCATTTAGAAAATAAAGCTGCATTACCGCTCTATGCTTCAAGAACTGTTTTAATAAAATTTTAATTCCAAAGGTGTCATAGTAGAAAGTTTCGTAGTTGTATTTTTCAAATCGAGCCACGATTCATGTCCAGAGTTAAATAATCTCGTCATATGAAATAGGGGAAATTGCTACACGTTAAATAGAAAATTAATGGGTCTTGAAATCCTCAAAGTTTATGCAGCGGAAGTTAGGAAATCGATACACCAGCTCAGGAATTATCCTTACGCTCATGATACCCAAGTCGTCATGGTCTGGAGCTAGTGATCAACATTATTTCAGTCCAGTCGTGTATGTGATACTTAATTCATCTAACGGTTCGTTATTAAGGAGAGTTGGTGGGTTTAAATCTGTAGAGTTTCTAGGTGCATACGTTAAATTGGTGTTAACGTTCGGAGAGTAGGGTGCTAAATCATATGTCAATCACGTCTTTGCAGTGGTTCAAAATTGCGAGGTTAATCGCTGATATAGTCCTCGTAATTCTTTTAATCGAAGGACTCATAACCAATTAATCGCAATCCTTCTCGTTCAATGAATCGTCTTCTATTGCTACTGGTGACACTGATAACACAATGAATCTGTTTTACTTATTATTTCCTTTTTACCAAGAATAAAATTGAAATCGAATATTAATTTTCCTCTCTTTTTCCCAATAAATGGGTAAATTTAATTTTCTTAACATATGCGGATTTTGAAAATAATTTAATTATTATTACTTTCCAGTGGTATTACTTATAATTGTGGCAAATTGTCCTACATTAGTATCAGGGTAAGTCGGAAAATAAGTTTCTCCTGTCGACTGTGGTCAGAGTTGTGTATGAAATTCAAAACATAGAATGAGACATTAAAGATAATACGTAACTATATTTTTCTACATAAGTAACAAGTACATTGAGACATTTGTTATACCACTTGATAAGCTTCAAAAAGCCCTTAACGAAAAACTCAGGGCTTTGCATACGGAAGAAGCGTTTAACGATTTGTTTGTCATCAGTGTTGCTTCCAAAGCGCCTTCCGGTGAGATTCTTCTTCAAAGCCGGAAACAGATGAAAGTCACTCGGTGCGAGGTCAGAATTGTATGGTAGATGGTGTAGGCACTCCAACCAAGAGTTCTAATATGATTTTGAATCGTTGTCGCCAAGTGGGGTCTTGTATTGTCATCCAAAATCAGAACACTAAGTCTGAGAAGCCCAGGCCACTTTTTCCGAATCAATCTGCTTGATCACGGTCATCCTCTACCCAATGGTGCATCGGTGTCTTGCGCGTTCACCTGCTGTTTCGTCGTTCGCGCATAGCCGTTACACGCTTCTTCCGTATGCAAAGCCCTGAATTTTTCTTGGCGAAATTTTTGAAGCTTATCAAGCGGTATGACAAATGTCTCATTGTACTTGGTACTTATGTAGAAAAATAAAGCTATGTCTTATCTTTACTGTTTCAATTTATGTTTTGACTTTCATACACAACTCTGACTACAGTCGATAGGGGGGAAACTTATTTTCCGACTTCTCCTCGTACAAAGGTTTACCATACGTTAACGATGTTATGACGTTAATTAATAGTCAATTAATCTGGAATTATCTTCATTTGATCGGGACTTAAAACCACGAGATTCATTGTCTATAGCTCTCTGGTAGTATATACTGTCATATTAATTTAAAGCAAAATATAATCATTTGAAAAATTGGAACTAATTTAAGAAATACATCGGACCAAATTAAACTCTTTACCTAGCTTATTTTATTTGAATTTTAGTATAGTAAACGTATATAAAAAGTCATAAAAAATGCTGATCTCGCGCGGATAAATTATTCATACAATACTTTTGTAACTCTACATATATTTAAAGAATGCAAAATAGTTAAATTTAGTCATATGATGCATTTTTTAATTTCATTGCTGCCGAGAATGCTCTTTGATTCTAACAGAGCAATTCAAAAGACGTTTTAAATTAGCTTTCTACTAAAATAAAAAATTTTAAAACACAAATTATTATATGAAAAAAATAAATAGAAGTTTAATAATTCTTTTGGTTAGAAGTAGTGAACATTTTTGAAAAATTATTCTCCTCAAGGTAAAAATTACAAGTAAGAATTTAAAGTAAATGTGTTCTGAAATGTTTTAAAATGCAGCATTAGACAATATTAACAGGTAATTTAATAACTTCAATATAATTAATTCACTAAATTAATTAATTCAATAAAGTTAATAATTAATTCACTCCATTATTAAACATAAATATGCAGAATGAACATTTGAAAAAATGTATATGTATTGAAAATTTGTTGGCTCATTAAATACAAATTAATTATTTGGAAGGTTCATTTTTAATAAATATTCATAAATAGAATATGTGCATATTGTCAAATGAGAAGATAATAAATGATCAAGTAAAAGGCGAAAAGCTTAGTTGTCCTCCTCCATCTTTAAAAAATGATTGAAAATACATTCAAGATTAATTTAAAACTCACATAATAAAGGTGAAATCAGTTGTAGATTTTTAATTGATTATTTCAATAGTTGTATTAAGAAAGATGAGCTTTGAGGTTTTTTGGGTGCAATATGGGTATCAACAAATAAGTATTAGTTTCATATTGATATTTTTTTTATTCTTTCAGGATCCTTTTAGAGAATTTTAGTAAATAACAAATTGCAGTAAATTTGTAAATTTAATTAAGTAAATTTTACTATATCAGACGAGCGTCACTTAAATTAAAAACATTTGTTTCAAAATTGTTTTTATTTATTATTTTTTTTATAATTCATGTTAAATATTCTGTGTTAAGAAATATAAAATAGTAATAAATGTAAAATTACAGATATATGTTTCGGTAAGCACATTTTTCTTTTCAAATGAAAATCTTACAATTAAAATCAATTGAAGATTTAACCACGTAATTAGTGTTAGTTTTTAAGTAAATTTAACCATAACAGCAATGTAAATTAATAAAAAATTCCTAATCATTCTGAAATTCTAAAATTTTGAGCATTTTATTTTAACGTATGAGATTCACTGTGATTATCTACTCTATTTTGATCACAACAATGTCATAGTGTTAAAACAAGCTGTAATAATACTTGGTGTTGAATAAATAACCCCATTTTTTTTTCAAAAATAGAATACGAAGCTTAAGATGTTAGCATGTATTCATCAATAGATAGTTTATTCAAAAATAAAAGAAATGAGCTATACTGTAACTAATACGGGACAGTTAAACTTTACTTGTTAAAAGGAATTCTTAATATATTTGAGTCAAGGTAAAATTATAAAAATGAAAATAATTCTAAGTTACTTGTAATTCAATTTTCGGTGAAAATATACCCACATTTTTTAAAATTCAACTATAATATTGCTCAGTTGTTTCCTGGAGGCTATCTTCACTTTTACTTTACAAATAAATCTATTTAAAAACAAAACAGAAGAGCCGAGTGAAAAAGATACTAAGCTTTCCAACCTATTTACAAAGTAACGTTTCCCCAGGAAGAGCCATTGTAAATTGATACCACTCCAAATAAATTACACGAAAGAAAATTGGGTAAAAAGAATAAATATGCACTTTCTATAAAAGTAGAACGAGTAAATCCTGTAAAAATTGCAAGCAATTTGAAACTTCGTATAGAACTCAGTAAATTTAAATCTTAACAAAAGGGAACGTAAAGAAGAAGAAAAATAAGTAATATTTTAGAATAGAATTAATAATAATTTTTCATGAATTTCCAATATTTAAAATAAATTCTCTTACGGGTTATAATTAAATCAATGAATTTATTAGAAAAAAACAAAACATAACTAATTCTTATTGAAATGATTTACTGAGAAAATAAGAAAAGTACTTAAAAATATTAAGTTTATCAGAATAAAGTCGACACTATATTTTAAACTCAAAGGATTTATGTTTAAAATTACAAGTATTATGTAGATATGCGATATAATATTTTAGTTCCTGAATACATATTTAATTTTTATTTATAAATGGCTTCGAAAATCCATTGCAAAAGTTTTCACCGAGATTTAATAAATTATGCATTGACGCCTTTCTGCTATACTTCGATCTCTAACCAAAGTTCTTAAAATAAAATTCCCGTTTTTAAAATCTAACTAGAATATGTATTGAATTTATCATAAATCAAGTAAAATATTTCAGTTAAATATTCCTTGTTAAAATATTTCTTTTATTTATATCAGAACTGACTATACAGATTATTTGTGATTTCTTTTTTCACTTAAAATTCACCATTTGAACACAAAGTATTCGAATTCACTGGATACCATACAATTTATTCAATCGTTTGTTAGAATCATCTGCAATATATAGACGAGTATATATGCTTAATAGATGGTTATGTGTGCGTTTTTAAATTTTATTCCTTAAAAATTTATTCGTTTTCCGGAATCAAAATTTTATTATAGTTTGCTTTGAAATGGATATATTTGACTCCGGCCAAAAAAAGTATGCAAACTGTCTCGATAAATTACTGTTAAAAATATTGTTTAATCACTTTTTCTACACACAATCTTTTTTCTTTCTCCCCCTCCCCCTCATTAGTTTTCAAAATTCTCTATGCATGCTTTGTTATTTAATAAATGTGAAATGCTGAAATTTTGTATTGTCAAATACAATAATGCAAAGGTAAAACTAAAATCATGCTTGATAGTTATTTTCAAAACAGAAAATACATGGAAAGGAAAGAAAAATGAATAATATTTTTCTTTTATTCAGCGAAATGGATTGAAGAAAAATACATGAACTGTTTTTAATGTTTAAAAATGCTTACGAGTTTTTAATTTCTATTTGAGCATTTAGAGGAAAATGTAGATTTAATATAAATTCTATCTAAATGAGGAAGCAGCTTTTGTTCTGAGAATCCCTCAATAGTATTCCTTTCACTCTGTCTTATATTCATTTTTATTTTAATAAATTCAAAAAGGACAATTTTTTTCTCATCGTTTAAAATAAATAATACATAAGGCTTCAAGATAATTACTTGAATGTTCGTTTATAACTCTTAACCAAACTAAATTTAAACTCTTCCTCCGACAAAAACAATATTTAGGTCATGGTTCATGATTAAACAAGTTTATTTTGCTCAACGAAAAAATACATTTTGAAATTTATATATGAAGCATCAAGTCCAAGAAATATCAATATCTTAACCGTAATTTTTATATAAAGTACAGCATATTTATGGCATGAAATTATATATTTTTCCTTACTGGGACATTAAAATTGCAATAACTTGCAATGAAGGCTTGCAGTTTTCATAAATAAAAATAATCGTAATTGTCAATTTTAAAACCTACTTATTTTTAAATAACGCAATAGCTTATTTGCAATTTGAGAACATAAATACTTTTCGAAGGCTAGTACATTAGACTAGCATTTAATTTAACTCAAAGGTATGGGAGAAACAATTTTCACGTTTAAAAGCTGCGCCAGTTTATTAAGCGAAACAAAGGTGAAACTGTTTTCATCATGTTATTATTTATTGTTTTATAACTCATATTTAGCATTCACTTTATTTGTATTAACATAGAAATTAAAAATCATGTAGAGATATAATTTCTGTGTGAACTACGATATTAATAATATGTATCAAAACAGCTGCTAGAATATGCCATTTTGAAATATCTTGACATCGTTTATAAAAAAATTTGATTGTAATAATTTTAAATTATGCACCATTTTAGAAATTGAGTTATATACATAATTTTAGCATTTAGTGTTAAAATATTTTATGCGAAAATCTTTTGATTTTGTTTTCTAATTTGCATTACAATTTTAATTGAGAAATAATGGTTTTGAAAGGAAAACAATTTGTTAGATACTCTTTCTTAAATTAAAATTTTAAAATTACTATAGATTTGTAGTAAAATATATAGAGACATTTTTAGAATTTTAATTAATGTGAACATCTAGAACGTGTGTTCTTCATGATTTTTCCCACCTATAATTAGAATTAGTGAAGTTTTTTTGTATTGCGCTTTTCTTATGACATTTGATACATATTAGTTCTATAAAAAAATTATAGATTAACTTTAAAGATTAGTATTAAGAATCGAGATTCATAGAATTTTCAATGGCATGGAATCCAGGAGTTGAGAAATACTTAAAAATTTGACGATATAGTTGAAATGAATTTAATTTTCTTTATTATGTATTTCATATCATCTTGTTTCACCCATCTGGTATAGTGATTAGCGACGTGACTGTTGTGTCGTAGGGCCTGGGTTCAAATCCTGGAGAAGGCATAGATGTTTA